>PVKC010004919.1:0-34459 GCA_004027635.1 Crocidura indochinensis | reverse complement strand
GAAATGAAGAAACTAGTTTTTTTTGTTTTGTTTTGTTTTTCTTTTTCGGCCATACCTGGTGATGCTCAGGGGTTACTCCTGGCTATATGCGCTTAGAAATCATTACTCCTGGTTTGAGGGACCATATGGGACGCTGGTGGATCGAACTGTGGTCCATTCTAGGCTAGTGCGTGCAAGGCAGACGCCTAATGGCCTGTGCCACCACTCCAGCCCCAACAAACTATTTTTGGAGCTGGGGAGATAGCTCAGCAGGCTGGAGTTCATGCTGTGCCTGCTGGAACCCCAGATTTGATCCCCATCACTGCATGGTCCCCTGGGCACCAGGAGTGATCCACTGTGCTCTAAGCTGGAAGTAGTCCCAAAACAGAACTGCCAGGTGTGTCCACCCACCCTGAAAGATATATTTAAGTATTCTTTTTTTTGTGTGTGTGGTTTTTGGGTCACACCCGGCAGTGCTCAGGGGTTACTCCTGGCTCCATGCTCAGAAATTGCTCCTGGCAGGCATGTGGGACCATATGGGGCACCGGGATTCGAACCGATGACCTTTTGCATGAAAGGCAAACGCCTTACCTCCATGCTATCTCCCGGGCCCCATATTTAAGTATTCTTAATTGTCACAGATTATAGGAAAGGAATGAGGCAAGTGATATAGTATTAAGGATTGCTCATGCCACATGTGAGGCTCTATGTCTGTTTAACTTTCTGCTAGAATTATATTAACATTTACCTAATATTCAACCTAGAAAACTAGACATTAATGTTTTGTTAAATAAAAATAGATTTTATTTTGAAATTCTGGGAAAGGGGAAGGAGAGGAGATGGAGGAAAAGGAGAGAGAGAAAGAAAAAGAGAGAGAGAGTGGAAAGAAGGGAGAAAGTGAGGGAGAGAGGGAGACTCAGTAGAGGAGCCTGGGCTTCTCCAAAGGTAGTGGGAGCCCCAGGACACAATTCAGCATTGAGAGCATTAAAGTAGGAGAATATGGGGGCCGGGCAGTGGCGCTGGAGGTAAGGTGCAAGCCTTGCCTTGTGCTAACCTAGGACAGACCTCGGTTCGATCCCTCGGTTCCCCATATGGTCCCCCGTGCCTGCCAGGAGCGACTTCTGAGCGCATAGCCAGGAGTAACCCCTGAGCGTCACCGGGTGTGGCCCAAAAACCAAAAAAAAAAAAAAAAAAGTAGAATATGAAAGTCCACATCTCAAGAAGGGAGATGTAGGTACCTGTGGACCCAGGCAACACAAGTGTCTAGAAATAAGTATTTACTTCTCCTCCACCCCCAGCATATGAGATATGAGTTTGGGATGAACAGTGCATCCTAGTAATATTGCCTCCGTGTTGTTTCTTGAATTTATTTTTTGTTTGTTTGTTTGTTTTGGGTCACACCCATTTGATGCTCAAGGTTACTCCTGGCTAAGCGCTCAGAAATCGCCCCTGGCTTGGGGGGACCATATGGGATGCCGGGGGATCTAATCGAGGTCCTTCCTTGGCTAGTGCTTGCAAGGCAGACACTTTACTTCTAGCGCCACCTCACCGGCCCCTTGAATTTATTCTTTTGTTTTTCTTTCACTTCCAGTTCCTCACTTTAGTCCATCTTTTTTTTTTTTTTTTTTTTTGGTTTTTGGGCCACACCCAGCAGTGGTCAGGGGTTACTCCTGGCTATCTGCTCAGAAATAGCTCCTGGCAGGCACTGGGGACCATATGGGATGCTGGGATTCGAACCAACCACCTTAGGTTCTGGGTTGGCTGCTTGCAAGGCAAACACCTCTGTGCTATCTCTTCATCCCTCCAGCATTATTTCTTACCATAATTATTGCCTCAATCTTTCAGTTGATTTACTTGCTTTTGGTAAGGCTTTATGTTATTTGTTTTTTGTTTTGGGCTATATTCAGCAATTCTCCGGGATTACTTCTGGTGGAGATTGGGGAACCATACGGAGTGCCAGGGATTGAATTCTGATCAGCAGTGTGAAAGTCAAGCACCCTAACTTCTGTGCTATCTCACCAGCCTCTTGGAGTTAGGAATTAAAATATTCAAAGGGTTAATTAATTCAGAGGATTAATTTATCAAAGTTTGAAATTGTTTATAAAAGTATGTCTATTTGTGGTGAAATGAATGTTTACATTTACTCATTTTGTATTTAGGTATTCCCAGTTCCAAAAGGAATACAGTTTAGATGAAGTGATGGGATCTCGACAAGTTTTTGATTTTTTGACTGTCTTACAGTGTTGGTAAGAAAATTCTGTTTTACTACTCAATAGAGAGAGTTGTTGGAGTCTGTCTGCATTTGTATCTGCTTTTCTGATCTTTTGTCTAGAGTGAACCTTTTCTTCCTACTCTCCCCAGAGAGTCTTTGCTCTTGGAAAATTATATATTTTTCTTCCTTCTCTTGTGACATTTGTCTATGTGGCTTTCATTGTATTTTTTGAAATGTGATGTAGGAGCCCAGTGGAATCCAAAAGATTTTCTTTTGAATATTTTGATTTTTTTTTTTGCCATGTACCTCTGTTGTAAGAAATCGTATCATTGTAGCTAAGAGTTAATCATAAAACAAGCCAAAAATGTTAGCTTTAATAATAATGATTGCATCTTCAAAATTGTTTGATATCCTCTTGTCTCCTGAAGGATTCTATTCATGCCATACAGTTCCTTCTATAACTGGTTATCTCTGTATTCTGGCTATAGACCCCTGAGCCCTGCCAGGAGTTATCTATGAGCACAGAACCTGGATTAAGCCCTGAGCACTACTGGGTATGACACCCTCCCTCCCAAAAAAAGTTAAAAAAAGGAAAAACAGTCTAATGACATGAAGACCTTCCAGGGCCAGAGTGATCCTTTACGGACTAGAGCTTATACTTTGCATGCAGGAGTCCTGAGTTGGATCTCCAGCACCTTATGGTTCTCCTGAGCATGAGCCCCAGGAATAAACCCTTCTCCCCAGAACCACTGGGTGTGGCTCAAAACCAAACCAAACCAAACCAAACCAAAACAAAACAAAAAGCCCTCATCAGACTGGAAAGAAACTCCTATTTGTCTTCGAACTCCTGGACCTCAGATGGATGGGTATTAATTATTTTGACCTCCCTTAGTCCCACTTCAGATGGTGCTGCAGCAGCAATTTTGGCTAGTGAAGAATTTGTAAAGAAACACGGTTTGCAACACAAAGCAGTGGAAATTTTGGCACAAGAGCTGGTGACTGATTTTCCAAGCTCATTTGAAGAGAACAGTGTTCTTAAAGCGGTATGTGACTAATTCTATTAATCAACAAAGGGATTCCTATTTAAGAAGTTATTGGAGAGAACTCAAGTGATACCTCAGAGGTCTATCAGGCTCATGCCTGACAGACAGAGGTTCTGGGTTCAATTCCCAGTGCTGCATAGGGCCCTGAGTACAGCCACATGACTAGTCTTTCACAGTTGTATTACAGGCATTTACTGACAGTGAATTAGGGCCATTTCCACCACCAGTGTTGACCTCTCTCCACCAGAGTTCCCAGCATGCATCCCATACCTTCACCCTTAGTCCCCTAGTCTACCAGTGTAACAGGTCCATTTTATGTTTAGCTTGTTATAGTTTGGGTCTCTTGATTCTGCTGTCATTGACTTTGGCTTGGGTATATAGTTCTGACAATTTTTTTCTCCACTCAATGTACCTGAGACCTCTTGCCTCCTGGGTCCCATCCACTTTTTCTTTTCTTTTCTCAATTTCTAGAAAGACATAGAAATATGACGCAAAACAAAGTGATTCATGTTCCTAGGTAATATGAAAAAGGTAGTAGCCCCTATCTAGAAAATCTAAATAAAATTTAAAAAAGGGGGTGAGGGCCGGAGAGATAGCACAGTGGCGTTTGCCTTGCAAGCAGCCGGTCCAGGACCAAAGGTGGTTGGTTCGAATCCAGGTGTCTCATATAGTCCCCCATGCCTGCCAGGAGTTATTTCTGAGCAGACAGCCAGGAGTAACCCCTGAGCACTGCTGGGTGTGGCCCAAAAACCAAAAAAAATAAATAAATAAATAAATAAATAAAAGGAGGTGAGACAATTGTGGCAGATTTTTTTTTTCTTTTTCTTTGCAGAGGCACAGTAAAAGTTGGGAAAATTAGAGAGGAATGCCCTTGGCCTAAATGAAAGAGGGTGTCTCTACCTATAAAGCATACTGTCATAAAACTGACTACAGGCTCCGGGCATGTTAGTTGTCCAACCCCAAGGTCTTTCTTTATGGTCCCAGGTTGTACTCAGTTGCGATTGTCATAGTCAGTCTTCTGTAATTCGAGATCTTGTTTTTTGCACAGTATTCTATTTCTCTCTAGCTTTCATCATTCTGATTAGGTAACTTTTTATTTGAGTTTTCTCTACCTGGTACTCTTTGGGCCTCTGGGATCTGGTACACGTACTCTCCAGTTCTGGGAACTTCTTTGCAATGATATTTTTGACTGTTGCTTCTTCATTGGGGTTGCCTGTTTGGCCATCTGGGACTCCAATGATTCTCTTGTTTTTCCTTTTGATTTTAACCCAAAATTCTCTTGCCTGCTGTTAGTTTGAACCCCCCCATTCCTCACCATTTTCTGCTGTAGTCTGGAAAATGTCTGCATTTTTTTTTTTTTTTTTGGTTTTTGGGTCACACCCGGCAGTGCTCAGGGGTTATTCCTGGCTCCATGCTCAGAAATTACTCCTGGCAAGCACGGGGGACCATATGGGACACCGGGATTCGAACTGATGATCTTTTGCATGAAAGGCAAATGCCTTACCTCCATGCTATATCCCAGGCCCCGACATTTCTGTTTATAGTTTACTCCTTTCTGCTCTCAGATCCTCTCCTCTTGTGTTTTATTGGCTGTCTATTCTATTGAGCTCATTAAGTATCCTCAACATTTTCTCTCTAAAATCTTTTTCAGAGAGTTTATATAGGTGATTGTTCTTAGTTGAGACTTCAGGGTTCCATGGAATAATATTAATAATTCTTGTCAACCTTTATTTTTTTTTTTGGGGGGGGGTCACATGTGGTGGTGCTCAGGGGTTACTCTTGGCTCTGGACTCAGAAATCACCCATGCAGGCTCAGGGGACCATATGGGATGCTGGGATTCAAACCACCATTTGTCCCGGGTCTGCTGCATGCAAGGCAAATGCCCTACCGCTGTGCTGTCTCTCCGGCTCTCTTGTCAATCTTTTTACCACAAATTTACATTGTATTCTTTTGTTTGTTTATTTGTTTTGGGCTACACCTGGTGGTGCTTAGGGGTTACTCCTGGTCTCTTCTCAGAAATCACTCCTGGCAGGCTCAGGGGACCATATGTGACTCCCGGGGTCAAACCTAGGGTTATTTCCGGATCCTGGGTTGGCCATGTGCAAGGCAAATACCCTACCACTGAAGTATCGCTCTGGCCCCTATATTGTGGTTTGATGAATTTTTTGTTACTCTGCAAGATATGACCTCAGAAATATGAAGACTTTTTTTTATACCTTATTTATTTATTTGGCTTTTGGGCCACACTCAGTGATGCTCAGGGGTTACTCCTTGCTCTGCGCTCAAAAATCACTCCTGACTTGGGAGACCATCTGGGATGCCAGGGATTGAACCACAGTCTGTCCTAGATCAGCCGCATGCAAGGCAAACACCCTACCGCTGCACCACTGCTCTGGCCCCTATATACCTTATTTAAAATTGTGTACGGGGGCTGGAGTGTTACTTCAATAAGCTGAGGCCCTGCTTTGCATCATAGGAGGCCCAGTTTCAGACCCTACCACTATATGGTTTTCTAAGTACCCCTAGTAGTGACCCCAAAATACAGGGCTGGAAGTAGCCCCTGGGTGCTACTTCCAAATACTGCTGGGTATCATTCCTCAAAACAACCCAAATTTTGTACAAAATCGTCGTACAAAATTGAATATCTTATAGTAGCTAATCCGTCTAGATATTCTTTTATTAGAACTTCCTGTATAATATAGAATCAACTGTGGTTTCAGTATGTGTGGTCGATTAATAAGGTTATAAATATTAATTCCTATATCAAAGCTTCAGTTTTGTGGTGCTGAGTAGATAATAATACAACAGGTAGTGTACGAGTCATGCATGCTGTCAACATGGGTTTGATCCCCAACACCACTTAAGGTTCAGAGCCAGGAGTAAGTCCTAAGCATAGCTGGGTATGGGCTCCTCCTCCCCAAAACAAAGGCTGGTTTTGATTCTCTTGATTTATTTATATTTGGTGTTGGTTTTAGGTTGGCTATGACATGAGTAAAGAAGCTGCGAGAAAGTGTTACAAGAAAACTGGTCTAAGGCCAAATGATGTTGATGTAATAGAACTTCATGATTGCTTTTCTGCCAATGAACTCTTTACTTATGAAGCACTGGGACTCTGTCCAGAAGGTAATGTCTTTGATGTTGTGCAGATCAGTTGGGTATATCTTACTGAGAGAATTTCTTTTCTTTTTTTTTTTTTTGGTTTTTGGGTCACACCCGGCAGTGCTCAGGGGTTACTCCTGGCTCCATGCTCAGAAATTGCTCCTGGCAGGCACGGGGGACCATATGGGGCACCGGGATTCGAACCGATGACCTTTTACATGCAAGGCAAAGACCTTACCTCCATGCTATCTCCCGGGCCCCAAAATTTCATTTTTATAATTAAACTAATCACAAACTAGTTCTGTTACTCTTTGCACCAACTGAATACGAACTACTTTGAGATGCATTTATATATTGTCTAGGCTTTTTTGTATCAGCACCAAATACCTACACATAGTCACTAGATTGATGAAGAAGAATTTGCTGTCTAGTCGTAGGCACTAGTGTCATAATCTCCTTTTAGTTCTGAAATTGATGTTCTATCTTCCTTTTTTCCTTGATTCCTTAATGAGCTAAAGATTTGTCTCAATGATTTTTGGACCCACACTTGACAGTGCTAAGGGATTACTTTTGGCCTGGTGCTCAGAGGTAGTCCTTGGCAATGTCTAGGGAAGCATGTGGTGCCAGGGATCAAATCCATGCTTCCCACATGCAAAGCATGTGATCTAGCCTGCTGAGCTGTCTCCAGCCCAAGTTTGTCAATTTTGTTGAGCTTGTGTTTTGAAAATAAAGTGTTTTTTGTTTTTTTTTCCATGTCATTGCTTTTTGCTTTTTATTGTTTTCTTTGTAAGTGTCTTATGATAGGGACTAGAGAGATAGTACAGGGGTTAAGGTGCTTGTTTGTACATGGTCGACCCTAGTTCAGTTCCTGGCATTACAAATAGTCCCCTTTGCACTGCCAGGAGTAACCTTTGAACCAAGAGCTAAGAGTAAGCCCTGAGTACTACCAGGTGTGACCCATCCCTCTCTTACAAAATTTCTTACAATAACACTAAGTCATTATCTTAGATTGTTTAAGTATATAAAACTATATTTAAAGAGTTAAAAATTTTTTTTTTGTTTTTGGCCATACTTACCCATGGCAATGCTCATGGGTTATTCCTGGCTCTGTACAAAGGAATCACTTCTGGCAAGCACCTGATCCACATTGCTTGGCAGGTGCTCAATTCACTGTACTATCTCTCTGACTCCATAAAACTATGTATTTTCTTTTTCTTTTGTGGGGGGGGGGGTGGAGTGGAGTGGCTGGTGGTTCATAGGGGTTATTCCTGGCCCTGGATTCAGAATTTACTCCTGGTGAAACTCAGGGGACCATGTGGGATGCTGAGAATTGAACCTAGGTCTAGTAAGTGCAAGCAAGTTCTACCTGCTGTACTATTTGAGCTCTTCTTAGAAATTAAAAGTTTTGTTTTATGCAGGAAATGCTCTGTAATGAGTGTGTCTTTATTGCTCAACATTTATTACCTGACTTTCAGAAGTGCCTTTATCAATTTGATTTTAGTTTGAATGATTAAGAAATTTTTTTTTCTAAAGAATTTTTGCCTTGCCTACGCTAACCTAGGACGGACCGCGGTTCGATCCCCCGGTTCCCCATATGGTCCCCGGTGCCTGCCAGGAGTGACTTCTGAGCGAATAGCCAGGAGTAACCCCTGAGCGTCACTGGATGTGGCCCAAAAATCAAAAAAAAAAAAAAAAAAAAAAGAATTTTTGGTTATATGGATGTTTGAAAAAAAAAACACGTGTCACCTGTTAAAAGCTTATTTTGATATTGTCATTATTATTTTTTCTTCTGTAGGACAAGGTGGAAAACTGGTTGATAGAGGAGATAATACCTATGGAGGAAAGTGGGTGGTAAATCCCAGTGGTGGATTGATTTCTAAGGGACATCCATTGGGAGCTACAGGTAATAAGACACACAGTGTCTTTTTTTTTTTTTTTAACCATTTTTGGTATAAATTTGAATGACTAGTGGTTGATTTGAATGTAAGTGTATTGTCTTTGATCTTGGTAAATTGGTGTTTTAAATGTTTGGTCATACTTAATTTATGTTTATTTAAGTACTTTATACTTAAAAATCTTGATTAATTTATAATTATTTCTATTAGTTGGAACTAAATGCAGCATTTTTTTTTTAATTTAAGCATCATGATTACAAACATATTTATAGTTGGGTTACAGTCACAAACAGAACATCCCTCTTCACCAGTGTAACATTCCCCCCTCACAGTGCCCCCCTCCCCCCTTCCCATCCCTTGTCTGTATTCAAGACAGGCATTCTACTACAGTTATTTGTTTTTTGTTTTGTTTTGTTTTGTTGGTTTTTGGGTCACACCCTGCAGCTCTTAGGGGTTACTCCTGGCTCTATGCTCAGAAATCGCCCCTGGCAGGCACGTTGAACCAGGATTCAAACTACCTGTCCTTCTGCCTGGAAGGCAGATGCCTTACCTCCAGGCTATCTCTCCAGCCAGTTATTTGTTTTTAAGTTCAGTAAACTGTTTTTAAAAGGATAAGTGTTAAAAAAATAGTAAAGGTGTGACTGTGGCAATTGCCATTGTTTGCATATACCCAGAAAAATAGGGGGGGGGGAAAGGGGGGTGGTCTAACCCCTGAGTCATTCTCCATGGTCCAGGTGAAACTTTTTCACACTTTAGCTTTTGTTGATATCAGGTTCCTATATTTAAAGATTCTGTATTCTATGCATTTCTTCCATCGAAGTCAGGCTGATGTGGAGCATCCTCTAGTTTTAGTACACCATTAGATGCGGAGCGATCTGCCCTGCAAGCAGGTTGTGCAGCAACATATATTTTAAGCTTATTTTTGTATACACATGCTGCTTAACTGATAAGAGATTTCCAAATTGAGAATGTGTTAGGCCTATTATATGAGACTTATTTGAGGGACAGGGATATAACCCAAAGTGTTAGTACACATGATTTGCATGCCAGAGTCCTGGATTCAAAGTATTGCTTGATCCACCAGCAATAATCCCTGAGCACCAAGTCAGGAGTATCCCCTGAACAACATAAGTTGTGGCCCGGGGCCGGGTGGTGGCGCAAGAGGTAAGGTGCTTGCCTTGCCTGCGCTAGCCTAGGATGGACCGCGGTTCGATCCCCCGGTGTCCCATATGGTCCTCCAAGCCAGGAACGACTTCTGAGCGCATAGCCAGGAGTAACCCCTGAGTGTCACCGGGTGTGGCCCAAAAACCAAAACAAACAAACAAACAAGTTGTGGCCCAACCGTACCCATAACCCTTCAAAATGAGTCACTTGAAATCAACAAGTTACTTATTTATAGTTATACATTAGTTGAGAGTTCATGGATATTTTGTTCTTGAGATAATTGGGTTAAAGTTATGAAATAAGAATTTTGTTATAGATCTGCTTGCTACTCTTGATGATTAGTTAATCACTATAACTCTTAATTTCTTTAATTATAAAATGAAGAAATTATAAAATTGTAAAATTCTAAAATTACTTAAAGTTTGGAATTAATTTTTTATAAAGAGAGGTGAGTTTTATAGACTTTTTGTATCTATCTTATATATTAAGTAAAATGTTTGATATTTCATGGATTCTAAAATAGGGACATTACAGTCCCTGTTTCAGAATAGAGTTGTTTCTTGTAGTAATGAACTTTGGTTTACTTCTGTTTGACATATTAAGCAATCTTTGGTTTTGGGGCCACACTCATGCTCATGAACTGTGCCTGGCAGTGTTCAGGGGATCATGTGATGCTGGGGATGGGAACCAGGACTCCTAATTGCAAAGCATGTACTCAGTACACTGAGCTATGTCTCCAACCCTAATGTGTAAGCTTTTTTTTTTTTGTTTTGTTTTTGGGCTACACTCATGAGTTACTCCTGCCTATGTGCTCAGAAATCACTCCTGGCTCAGGGGACCATAAGGGACGCCAGGGATAAAACCCAGATCCATCCTAGGACAGCCGTGTACAAGGCAAACTCTCTACCACTGTGCTATTGCTCCGACCCCTAATGTGTAAGCTTTTTGTAATATACTGTTTTCATTTATTCTCTCCTGTCTTTTGTTCTATTTTTGTCTTGCTTTGTTGTCCTTAAATTTTTAAAATCTGTAAACTGGGAGAATCTACTTTCCGTACTATTGCTCCGACCCTACAAGTTAATTATTTTTATATATGGGTTCCACTTATTATGGACACCATTGATGAAAATGCTATATTTTCCCCATTGCATTATCTTTGTCAAAAATCAATCATTCGGGGCCGGGCGGTGGCGCTGCAGGTAAGGTGCCTGCCTTACCACGCTAGCCTTGGATGGACCACGGTTCGATCCCCCGGTTCCCATATGGTCTCCCAGACCAGGGGCGACTTCTGAGATCATAGCCAGGAGTAACCCCTGAGCGTCACTGGGTGTGGCCCAAAAACCAAAAAAAAAAAAAAAATCAATCATTCATATGGGGCTTGGGAGATAGCATGGAGGTAATGCATCATAAATAGTGAGGATTCATTTTGGACTCACTTTCTGTTCACTTAATCTCTTTGTCTTTATGTGAGTTGAATACTATTTTGACTATTGCATTTTAATAGTTTTAAAATTAAGTGGCTCTAATAGTAAAATAATTTTTTTGTTTGTTTTGGGCAAACACCCAGCATTGCTAAGGAGTTCTTCCTAGTTTTGTGCTCAGAAATCACTCCTGGAAGGCTAGAGGGACATTATGGGATGCTGAAGATCTAACCCGGGTCAGCCGTGTGCAAGGCAGGCACTCTACTTACTGTAGTGCTATCTTTCTGCATCTACTAAAAGAATTTTATAATCATATGCTTTCATTTGTCCCATCCTAATTTTTTATTATAATTATTTTTATATTTTTTAAATTTTTATCTTGTTATAAATTTCACAATATAATTTTTTGAAAATCAATTATCTTTGTTAGTTTTTTCTGTTTGTTTGTTTGTTTTTTGATCACACCTGGCAGCACTCAGGGGTTATTCCTGGCTATATGCTCAGAAATCACTCTGGCAAGTTCCAGAGACCATATGGGGATGCCAGAGATTGAACCCAGGGCCATCCTGGGTTGGCCACGTGCAAGGTAAATCCCCTAGCACTGTGCTATTGCTCTGACCCCAAAAATCAGTTATCTTTTAAAGATATTTAAACAATATAAAAATGTCTTACTGTTTACTGTTGCACTTTTGTCTTTTTTAATGTTCTCCTTTCTCTGAATAAATTCATATGTCCATAACCTATCATTTGCTTCTTCCTGTCAAAAGGAATTGCTTTAATATTTATTTTATTTGTTTTGCTTTTGGGCCACACCTGGGGTACACAGGACTTACTCCTGGCTCTGCGATTAGGAATGACTCCTGGTAGGGCTCTGGGGACCGTATGGGATATCGAGGATTGAACCCGGGTTAACCACATGTAATGCAAACACCTTACCTCTCCAGCCTGAGTTTGTTATTTTTTAAAAAAAATTTCCCTCCCCTCTTCCTTCATTGTTGCTGATCTTGGGATCACTAGGAGCTGCACCTGTACCTGACTGCAGGCTTACACAGTTTTAATTGTGGTGATCACCTCATATGCTTGATCATGGTGCTCATTGAGGTTTGCCTTAGTTCAGGACTTGACACATGCTTACCAGGGACTGCACTCTTATTAGTGGAGGCACATAAATTATAGCTGTGCCACTCATGGGGGCACTGTGCTCTCAGGAGTCACACTTTCTGACTGACGCTCATCTCTTATTTGTAGTGCTTGTGGGGGCTTGCACTCTTTATTATCCTTCCCTCTCTCCCTTCCTCCCTCCCTCCCTACCTACAATAACTTTTTTGTTTGTTTGTTTTGTTTTGTTTTTGCGTCAAACCTGGCAGTGCTCAGGGGCTACTTCTGGCTCCGTGCTCAGAAATCGCTCCTGGCAGGCTTGGGGGACCTTATAGGATGCCGGGATTCAAACTGATGACCTTCTGCATGAAAGGCAAACGTCTTACCTCCATGCTATCTCTCCGGCCCCTCCAGAAGTGATTTCTGAGTGCAGAGCTAGGAATAATCCATGAGTGCTGCCGGGTATGAACCCTTCCCCACAAAAGATATTTTTTCCATTATTTTTTCTTTCTATGATTTCCACAGTGCTAAATATTTATCTTTATAACACTCTATTATACTGTGAATCCCTTATACCTCCAGTATAAGAAGGCCACATGCCTAATAGACATGTAACTGACTTTCAGAGGTAACCAAGCTTTATGCCTTATATATCTATAACTTTGAACTTTGAATTTTATAAATTTTGGGGCCAGAGGGATGGCACAGTGGGTTAGGGCATTTGCCTTATATGCGGCTGACCTGAATTTGATCCCTGACATCCCATACGGTCCCCGAGCTTGTCAGGAGAGATTTCTGAGCACTGAACCAGGAGTAACTCCGGAGCACCACCAGGTGTGGTTTCCCCCCCTCCAAATATTAAAAAATTGCCAAGGGGGCCCGGGAGATAGCATGGAGGTAAGGTGTTTGCCTTTCATGCAAAGGGTCATCGGATCGAATCCCAGTGCCCCATATGGTCTCCCGTGCCTGCCAGGAGCAATTTCTGAGCACGAAGGCAGGAGTAACCCCTGAGCACTGCCGGGTGTGACCCAAAAACCAAAAAAAAAAAAATTGCCAAGATAGTCAATAAATATTTCATCTTCAGGGGTTACTCCTGGTTCTGTGGCTCAACCCCTTAAATTTATAAATTCTAATAGGCTAATTTCTATAGGTTAATATTTTTTTACTTAATACTTTTAATAATAGTCTAATTATATATGTGTGTAAAAGTTCCACCATTTTGTTAGAATATTTTTGCAGCAAGAATGGTAAAACGAAATCATTAGAAACTATAAAAAGGGTGCCACTTTTACAAGATGCCCTCTGCCCATCCACAGTTTATACAGATCTAAGTCATGTCTGGTAGTTTAGTTTTTGAAGTCTAGGAAAAATATAGACTTCAGTTCATTGCCCAAAGCTCTCCAAGGAAGGAAAATGAAAATAACATATTTGCTCAAATATTTTTATGTCTTTATAACCATAAAGTTATATTTTCTCAGCAAATGGAATTTCGAGACCAACTTTTGGCTCTCACAAGATCCTCCCAGATATTGATTCTAGAAATAATAAGAAACAGCTGAAATAATAAAACAGTTTATTAACAAGGAGAAAGCCAAATGATCAGTCTGCTTTCCTACTGACACTCATTTGTCATCAAAAGAAAATAAATTGAGGGCCAGAGAAGTAGCCCAAAGGATTGGAGCATATGTTTTGCATGCAGGAGGCCACACTGCATGACACAGTGACACCATGTGGCACTACAGACACTACATATTTGCCTGTTGATAGCCAACTCAGTTGCTATCCCCAAAACTACCAGGACCTAGTCCAGAGTTAGGAATACAGTCTTCGGTACCACCGGATGTGATTGCTCACTTCCTGTACCTCAGTGCTCATTTATAAAAACAACAGTTAAGATACAATTCTGTCAATATATAGACACTGCTTGAAAATGAGAAGTAGCAGGTGATTTTTTTTTTTTTTTTGGTGGGGACACACTCAGTATTGCTCAGTGCTTACTCCTGGCTCTATGCTTCAAGGATTAGTCTTGGCAGTGCTCTGGGGACCATATGGGGTGCCAGGTATCAAACCCAGGTTGGCCATGTGCAAAGCAAGTGCCTTACTCACGTATTAAGGCTTCAAACCCCCTGCCCCCTGGTGAATTAGTTGAGGGTATAACAATCTAGAAATATCACATATAGGAATCTGGAACTGAGTTTTGTCTGTGGTAGAGAAGAATAGGCACAGGACACCTTGAGTGGTGAAACCAGTCTGATGTAATAGAACACATCACACTGCTGTGCCTGAAGAACTGGTCTGGGAGAATGATACAGAAGATAGTAGTTAGGACACCCAGGTTCTAATCTCGACTCTGGAATCTGCCTGCATTTTTTTTGTTTTGGGTTTTTGGGCCACACCCAGTGACACTCAGGGTTAGCCCTGGCTATGTGCTCAGAAAGCACTCCTGGTTTGGGGGACCATGTAGGATGCTGGGGAATCGAACTTCGGTCCATCCTGGTCAGCTGCGTGCAAGGCAAACGCCCTACCACTGCGCCACCGCTTTAGCCCCGGAATCTGCCTGCATTATGACCATTCACAGAGGGTCTTCCAGTTTTCAGTGTTTTTGCTAAATTCTTTTTTTTTTTTTTTTTGTGGTTTTTGGGTCACACCCGGCAGTGCTCAGGGGTTACTCCTGGCTCCATACTCAGAAATTGCTCCTGGCAGGCACGGGGGACCATATGGGGCACCGGAATTCGAATCGATGACCTTTTGCATGAAAGGCAAACACCTTACCTCCATGCTATCTCCCGGGCCCCTTTTGCTAATTTTTTTCTGGCTCTGAAAGTCTTTGATTTTATTTTCCAGGGGAACAAATGTTTTTGTCTTGAGTCTAGAACTATTCTTGTGATTAACTATACATAGGTCTGGAGAACAGTTCTTTTGTTGCTTTGTTTTGTTTTGGGGTCATACCTGATAGTGTTCAGGGCTTATTCCTGGCTCTGCACTCAGGAACCAGTCCAAACAGTGCAAAGAGGAACAGATGGGATGCAAGAGATAGAATCTGGGTTGGTTGCATGCAAGGCAATTGCCATACCTGTGATATGATCTCTCTAGCCCCTTAATAATTCATTTTTGAGATCCATTTGGAGGAAAATAATAAGAAATTCCAGCAATATTTTTTTTTAAAAGTTAACACCTTCCTTGCATGCAGAAGGACTGTAGTTCAAATCCTGGCATCCCATATGGTGCCCTGAGCCTAGAGCCAGGAGTAACCCCTGAGTGCTGCTGGGTGTGACCCAAAAACAAAAACAAAAAAACCCAAAAAGTTAACTCCTAAATTCCACATTATTTTCCTTTGATATATTAAAAATGGTAAAATTTATCTAATTATTTTTAAGCGATTTTGCCCAGAGAACAATATATTCATGGTTTTCTTCCCCACCCCTCTCTCACCCTCTCCCTTGCAGACAGACCTCTCTCTCTGTCTCTCTGTCTCTGTCTCTCTGTCTGTCTCTCTCTGTCTCTCTCTGTCTGTCTCTCTCTGTCTCTCTGTCTCTGTCTCTCTCTCTCTGTCTGTCTCTCTCTCTCTCTCTCTCACACACACACACACACACACAGAATAACACTTTGAATACATTTAAAAAGGACAGAACATTTATTCATCATGCCTGATTATAGTCTAAGTAAGAATCAGCTTAGGAGGGACAAAGTAGCATAACATTTTGTATCAGTTCTTTTCGAAGCCAATATTTATTGGTTGAATGCCGTCTCCTTAAATGACATCCTGGAATGCTTCCCCTGCAAGGAAGTCCCAGTGCCAACAGCCCTGGGCTGCCTGGCGCAAGAGAAATCAAGACCAGGGGGCTGGGCCAGGCCTTGCTCTGACTCTGCGATCGCTTGCTCAGGTCTGGCGCAGTGTGCCGAACTCTGCTGGCAGCTGCGGGGCGAAGCCGGAAAGAGGCAAGTGCCCGGTGCAAAGGTGGCTCTGCAGCACAACCTCGGCCTCGGAGGAGCCGTCGTCGTCACGGTCTACAAGATGGGATTTCCCGAGGCTGCCAGGTGAGTGGAGCGGCTTTCCAGGCTCTGGCCTTGGGCCCGAGTCCCACCGATGACTTGCCCGAACCCTGGTTTTATTGTCTTAGAGTCCTGGGGAAAAGCGATCCAGCTCCTTGCACGGCCTCGACCCCATGGACATAAGAGCTTTTCCAAGCCAGGCCCGGGGTGAGCACTGTCCATCGAGCCTTTTTTCCAAGCTGTCCGAGTCAACTCACTGGTCGAGGTGCCCTGGGCCACATTTTTACATTCTCTTCCAGGCCTCCCTATTGCAACAATCCTTTTACCTTCTCTCGCAGTTTTTTTCTTTCTGCCCTGCCTGGTCAGCTCGGTGCTAGTGCTGAATCTCCTAGAAGGGTCTTTCCATAGCTATTTTTTGGGGCACCCCCACTTTGCATCTCTACTCCCCAGAAGATGCGAGTTCAGAGCCCCCTTCTTGCCCTGGCTCTCTGATTGCTGTCCCTGGCACTTGCCTTGAACCTGCCACCGGGGTTACAATCTGTCTCCTTGACTCCTGGCCCTGTCTGTCCTGTCATTCAGCTTGTTTAGGTTTTCTCCTTTCTTAAAATCTGTTTCTTCTTGCCTGGATTTTTAATTTTTTTTCCTTTTTTATTGATTTTCTGGCGTTTGTTTTTTGTTGAGAAATCACTTTTGTATTTCCAGGCTCAAACTCTCTTTCCCACTGAGTTTCTGGCCAGCCCTGTCGGGTCAACCAGAGAGCTCTGATTATGAAATGACCTTGTCTTTATTTTTCACCCTTACTCTAATTCCGTAAAGGCTTTCAAAGTGCATTGACGCGCCCCGCTTTTCTTTTGCAATTCTTGGTATTTATTGACATCCCCACTTGTTTAACTGAGAAAGCCTAATTTGTTTTCTGCCCCATATATTTTTCTCTTTCCAGAATCTCATGTGCCCAGGGTCTATGTGACACACTTCTTTTATATTTTTGTCTTTAAAAAAGATGCGCTATTATTTTTTTATTTGCTTTGGGGCTACACCTGTCGGTACTTAGTACTTCTCAGTCTTTACTCAGGATTCATTCCTGGTGGGGCTCAGATAATCTATCATAGGTGGTGCCAGGGATTGAATCCAGGTCAGCTGTGTGCAAGGCCCTGCCCACTCTACTATCTCTCCAGACCCTCTTATAAGGTGACTCCTTTTTTTTTTTTAAGCCTGGAATATAATTTCTCAGATAAAACATATCTTTGGGGGCTGGAGAGATAGTTCAGCGGGTAGGGTGCTTGCCTTGCCAGGTTTGATCCCTGGTATTGCATATGGTGCCCAAGCACTACCAGGAAGGGAGTCCTGAGTGTAGAAGCCAGGAGTAAACCCTAAGTATTGCCAGGTATGGTTCAAAAAAACAAACCAAATAAAAAATCCACCCCCACCCCCTATATTTTAAAACCCATTTTGGATGCCATCTTTATTTTGTTTTGTGTTTGGCTCATATTTGGAGGTACTCAGGACTATTCCTGAGTCTCTGTGCTCAGGAGTCACTCCTGGTAGCCTTAATAAGACCATATGTGATGCTGGGAATCAAGCCCGGGTCAACCATGTGGAAGGCAAGCGCTGTACTATCACTTAGACTCCACTGTCTTTCTTTAAATATCTGTAGCATTTTGTCCCTTTATGAATCCCTGTTCAATTTTGATTTAGTAGTTGTATATTTAAGTTATTTTTATTTCCTTTTATCATTTTAGGTGAGTGATTCAATTTATGGGTCAGTAAATTTTATTTTAGTTATTTGTTATTTTTGCCACACTTGGTAGTGTTCAGGACTTACTCTTGGCTCTGTGGTTAGGGATAAGTCCTGGCAGAGGTTTGGTGAACCCTATGTGTGCTTGGAGATTAGAGCTGGGTTGACCATATGTGAAGCAAGCACCCTAACTGTTGTATTATCACTCTGTCACTCTGGCCTCAGTAAATTCTTTTTTTTTTTATTTAAATTTTTTTTATTTTTTATTTTTATTTTATTTTATTTTATTTTTTTTGGTTTTTGGGCCATACCCGGTGACGCTCAGGGGTTACTCCTGGCTATTCGCTCAGAAGTTGCTCCTGGCAGGCACGGGGGACCTTATGGGGAACCGGGGGATCGAATCGTGGTCCGTCCTAGGTTAGCGCAGGCACCTTATCTCCAGCGCCACCGCCCGGCCCCCTAAATTATTTTATTTTTAATTATAAGAACAATGATGCAAAGAAAGAGGACAAGGTAAAGTTACAGTGGAAGGACAATCACCCATAAACAGGGTTCTCAGAAGAAATCCCCTTGCTGACGCCTAAATTTTGAACTTACAGTCAAAGAATATTAAGAAAAATAAAGCAGAACCCACGGACAATTACTTTGTCCACAAGTCCCCAGATTGTAGTACATTATAACATTTCTTAGCAGTACACAAAACAATTAAAGCCATGAAATTTATGTGACTCCTTAGACATTGAAGTCATAGTATTTTCTTACATTTTCATGCACATGCATATTAGCTTAAGATAACATCAAAGGTTTAAGTGGTTTTATGTTTAAGGTTTAGTCAAAGGAGCACAGTAAAAACCGTGTTAGAGTGGTAAATATTGTTTGCATAGGCCCACCAAGATATGGGGGACATGGAAAGGAAAAGCCTTGGCCTAAATATAAGGAGACCCTACTCCTGAAGTTTCCTGGCATAAGACCAACTCTAGGCTCCAGACAAACTAGTTTGTTCAATCCAAGTCATTGTCTGTAGTGCCAATATAGTTATATTTTTCACGCAGTCTCTATTGTTGGCATCAGGTTTTTGTATTAAAGATTCTGGAATCCGGGACCTGGGAGATAGCATTGAGGTAAGGCGTTTGCCTTTCATGCAAAAGGTAATCGGTTCGAATCCCGGTGCCCCATATGGTCCCCTGTGCCTGCCAGGAGCAATTTCTGAGCATGGAGCCAGGAGTAACCCCTGAGCACTGCCGGGTGTGACCCCCCCACCCAAAAAAAAAGATTCTGGAATCTGCATATCCTACATTAAAGTTAGGCTGGTGTGGAGCATCCTCTAGTTTCACCTCATAATTAAAGGGCAATGCAGAAAGCCCTGTTCAGTAAGCAGGTCGTTGTTGTTGTTAAGTCTTCTCAGTGTTAAGGGAAGTCTCTTTTGAGTAGGTTGATGTCAGAGCAGCGATAGGGTCTTCCCTGGTAGAGGATTGCTTCCAGGTGATGTTATAGACAACCTTGAATGCTTCGTGGATGGTTTCCCTAGATCAAGGGTGAAAGCGAAAGATCAGGAGAATGCCCATTCTTCTGGTCTCAGTAAACTCTATCTTAAGCAATTTTAGACATTGAACTCTTTTAGTTATTTTATTTTATTTATAATTAAATTTATTTTAGATACTGATTTACAGAATTGTTCATAATACAGTTATTCTGGCATTCAACATTCCAGCACCAGTCTATCCCACTACCAGTATAATAATCTTTCTACCCTTGTCATCAGTTTCCTAACCTCTCCAGAGCCTTCCCCTTGGCAGGTATGAATAATTTACTTAATATTGTTTGGAAGAACTAAATGATAGTGGAATTATAAAAAAAATTAAGAGAAAATTTGTGAAAATTGTCATACCTTGTAATGGGATCTTATGCCATTGTCTGCAAGTCTACTAAACTGTATGTTGATAGTTGAGCGCTCTGCTATTGGTTTTGTTTTCTGAGCCTATGGGGTTTCTGTGAAAATTTCACATATAATACTGGGAAACAGTATTAAAATCATGTGGGTTATACTGATGCAGAAGTAACTGCACAGTCCACAGCTTTGAAGGCCGGTGGAGCCGGGTGATGAACTCACATGGAGACAGCATGGTTCTTGGGGGGCCCTCTGCAGGGCCCCAGTGCAATCAGCTGCGAGGCTGGTTTGTCCTTGAGTTTTTCCTGTTTACCAGGCATCTCTTTCGAAAATTACATTAGGCAATTATTTGAGGCAATGGTATTGACTGCTTTCGAAGATATGGCAGAAGGCTCTGGATTGTAGGTGTGGCTGTGGAGACTTCTAGAAATACATAAGGGTGGATGGAGGTGGGATGTAGAGGCGGCCTGGCCTGGCTCCAAACCAAGCCCAGAGATGACCAGCCACAAAATCAACATACATGGAGTTTTTAGTGGCTAATCTCTCCAGTGATGAGTGGAAAAGTGTGACCCTGGAGGTGGCAGCAGTTGTAGGCAGTTCTTTTATTTTAGAAGAATAATTGGTAATTAGAATGATTATAATCAGGGTTATTTCTGTAGTGGCTTAGGTATGAAAAAAATCCAAGAAATAGATTACTGACTGATAAAAAAAATATCTTAAGATATTCGAAGATAGTATTGATCTTAAGATTTGTTTTTGTTTTGGTACCACATCTGGCAGTGCTCAGATTCCTGGCTCAGCACTTAGGGGTCACTCCTGGTGGGTTTGGGGAATCATATGGGGTTGTGTCTAGCCCCTGAAACCAGAGAGCCCATTCAGCTTCCTCTCCCTGTAGTTTCCCTTTGTAGGATATTCAGTGGATGGAGCAACAAACTTTGGAGTCTGACTTCTTCTTTCACTTGGTATCACCTGGCAATGCTCAGGGGTTACTCCTGGTCCTGAGCCTAGGGACAACTTCTGGCAATGCTTGGGGGACCTTTTCCCACTGTACTGTTGCTCCAGTCCTGACTACTTAGTATTTTTTTTTTTTTTTTTGGTTTTTGGGCCATACCCGGTGGTGCTCAGGGATTACTCCTGGCTGTCTGCTCAGAAATTGCTTCTGGCAGGCATGGGAAACCGTATGGGACACCGGGATTCGAACCAACCACCTTTGGTCCTGGATCGGCTGCTTGCAAGGCAAATGCCACTGTGCTATCTCTCTGGGCCCTATTTAGTACTTTTTATTTTTGTGTTTTGGGTCATATCCTGGTGTTCAGGGCTTCACTCTGGGATCACTGCTGGTGGTGCTTGAGGGTCTAGATGGGGTGTTGGCGACTGAACTCAGATCACCTGAATGCATTTCAAATAACTTACCACCTTACTTTATTCTGGCCCCACTTTAGTACTTTGTGAATGGGGGACTGGGGACCATACCAAGCATTGCTGAGGTATTACTCTTTGCTCAGTGCTCAGGAGACTATGCAGTTTGAGGAAATGAACCGAAGTTTCTCATATGCAAAGCATGCTCTCAAACCAGTGAATTTCTCTGACCTCTTTTCCTTACTTCCTCCCTTCTTTTGAGTGCTTTTTTTTTTCTTTTAATTTTCTAACTCAAGAAGATGTAAGTATGTCTCTGTGCTGTACTTGCGCACAGTTTGGTTTTATTTTAAAAAGAGATATTTGATGGGGGCCAGAGCAGTAGAACTGTGGATAGGGCATTAGACTTGCACAAGGCCAACCTGGGTTCGATTCCTGGCATCCTATATGGTCCCTGAGCAAACACCAGGAGTAGTTTCTGAGTGCAGAGCCAGGAGTAAGGCCACACATTGGGTGTGACCTAAAAACAAAATAAAACAAACTAAAGAAAGAAATTTGAAAAATAAACACAGAAGTCTGTTGATTTGGGTCTGGAGCAATAGCATAGCAGGTAGAATGTTTGCCTTGCACATGGCTGACTGGGTTCAATTCCTGCTATTCCATATGATCCCTTGAGCTTTCGAGGAGTGAGTTCTGAGTGCAGAGCCAGGAGTAACCCCTGATACTGCTGAATATGGCCCCCAAACCAAGAAAAATAAAAGTGTTGATTTATGTTTTCATAGTAATGAGGCTTAGTTATTAGTTAGACTGAATAAAGAAATCACAAAGTTACTTTAATGTATGCAACAGCTTTTATTCTTTTTGTATACAAATTCTATAGAGGCAGTTGTAGTCAGTGGAAAGTGCCTCCTCCATTAACTTTTGGTCACATAACCTACTTTTTTTTGGGGGGGGGGTCACACCTGGCAGTGCTCAGAGGTTACTGCTGGCTCTACGCTCAGATATTGCTCCTGGCAGGCTCGGGGGACCATATGGGATGCTGGGATTCGAACCACTGTCCTTCTGCATGCAAGGCAAATGCCTTACCTTCATTTTTTCCTCTCTCTCTTTTTCTTTTTTTTGATTTTTGATAACCTGCTTTGAGTCTATTGACTTCACCATTATCTTCCTTAAGACAGGTAAAATATCTACTTCAGTGATGAGAAAAATAAAAACTTTGCCACAGAATGTAGTTGGTCAATAAATGTTGCCTTCTTATTTTTCTTCCTTTTTTCTCTAGGTCAAATCACTCAATAGATGGTTGAAAATAATAAAACATTTTTTTATATCACCTAGGAGCTTGGACAAAAGGAACCTAAATGATTAATTATTATTATAGATTGGGGGAGCATTCAGGTCTTTGAAGTTCATGGCCCAGCTTGGGGGGTTCTAGTCAGACTTTCCATGAAGCTCTGTGGGTTTTCTTTTTGGCTTTTGCTCCCTGCTCTTTGACTGAATTTCCGTCCCTGGGCCACATGCCTGCTCTGAAGTCAAAGGAGTTACTGATTGCCAATGAACATTGATTTTTGGTATTTATTTGCACAGCACAACCATATCTTATTAGAATAATCTAAAACATTAGTTTTAGAGGTCAGGGAGATAATGTAGTAGATAGGTACTTGCCTTGTATACAATGGATCCAGGTTTTAATCCTGGCACCTCTGATGGTCCCCCAGGTCCCTCCAGGAGTGATCCTTATGTCAGAACACCCCCCCAAAAAATTAGTTTTAGGAATATGGATTCAATTGGTATGTAGGCATGTATATCATAAAAGAAAGCACTTTTTTTTTTTTGGTTTTTGGGTCACACCCGGCAGTGCTCAGGGGTTACTCCTGGCTCCATGCTCAGAAATTGATCCCGGCAGGCACGGAGGACCATATGGGGCACCGGGATTTGAACCGATGACCTTTTGCATGAAAGGCAAACACCTTACCTCCATGCTATCTCCCAGGCCCCAAGAAAGCACTTTCAAATTTATTTTATTTTTGGTTTTGGGGCTACACCTAGTGACACTCAGGGGTGACTCCTGGCTATGCGCTCAGAAATCACTCCTGGCTTGGGTGACCATATGGGATGCCAGGGGATCAAACCGCTGTTTGTTCTAGGTCAGCTGCATGCAAGGCAAATGCACTATGTCACCGCTATAGCCCCTCAAATTTATTTTTTAACAGCTTCATTGAGACATAATTCCCATTCTACACAGTTCTCCCTAATTAAGTGTACATTCAATGGATTTTAATATGTCACAGGTATGCAGTGCTCACCACACCATCATCAACCTGTTAAGAATCATGTTCCAAGGCCAAAGCAATAGCACAGCTGGTAAGGTGTTTGCTTTGCATGCAACCAACCCAGGTTTGATACCCAGCATCCCATATGGTCCCCTGACATGCCAGTAGTAATTTCTGGGTTCAGAGCCAGGAGTAACCCTTGAGTACCTCTTGAAGATGTGGTCACAAAACAAAACCAAAAACCATAAAAACCACATCTCTGGGACTGGAGTGATAGGACAGCCTTTAGGGTGTTTGCCTTTCACATGACAGACCTGGGTTTAAATCCCCAGCACTGCATATGTTCCCCCAAACCTTCCAGGAGTGATTCCTAAGTACAGAGCCAGGAGAAAGCCCTGAGTACCAGGCATAGTATCAGTAGACATGGCCCTCAAAACAAAAATAAAACAATAAAACCACCAAATAAAAACCATATCCATTTGTAATCCCTCCTGAGATATTCTTCTTCCCTTCACAGGCTCTGGTAATTGACTTTGTTTTTAGATGTATTTGATTTTTCTGTACATTTTGTAAAGGCCTATTATATGTACTAAATCATTTATAAGAGACTCTTGCATAATCTTGATATGAGGTCTGCTTACAGGAAACCTTATTTCCTGTGAAGATGATGGATGAGTTAAAACAATTTAAAGAGAGTCTTAAGTGGTAGCAAAAACTATTTTCTCAGGAGAACAAAGCTCCTATTTCTTCCTTTACTCTGTTTTTATCAGCTTTCATAATTGGTTAAACAGTTCTTTTGGGGCTACACCTGGCAAAACTCAGGGGTTACTCCTGGCTCTGTGCTTAGGGATCTCTCCTGGCAATGCTCAGTTTTTTTGTTTTTGTTTTTGTTTTTGTTTTTTTGTTTTTTGGGTCACACCCGACAGTGCTCAGAAGTTACTCCTGGCTCCACGCTCAGAAACCGCTCCTGGCAGGCACGGGGGACCATATGGGGCACCGGGATTCGAACCTATGACCTTTTGCATGAAAGGCAAACGCCTTACCTCCATGCTATCTCCCGGGCCCGTCAGTTTTTTTTTTTTTTTGTTTTTTGTTTTTGGTTTTTGGGTCACACCCGGCAGTGCTCAGGGGTTACTCCTGGCTCCATGCTCAGAAATTGCTCCTGGCAGGCACAGGGGACCATATGGGGCACCGGGATTCAAACCGATGACCTTTTGCATGAAAGGCAAACACCTTACCTCCATGCTATCTCCCGGGCCCCTCAGTTTTTTTTTTTTTTTTAACAGTTTTCATTTTGACATTAGAATGAAAATTTTCAGGAAGCATAGAAGAAATTCATCATATTCATATATCATATAAGTAGGAGATTTTACTGGTTAATTTTCAGAATTCCTTCCAACATTTTACATACTAGGTTTCTTCTAGGAAATAAATGAGATATAAACTAAATTGAAAAAAATTAATTTCTGGGGCCGGGCGGTGGCGCTGGAGATAAGGTGCCTGCGCTAACCTAGGATGGACCGCAGTTCGATCCCCCGGTTCCCATATGGTCCCCCGGGCCTGCCAGGAGCAACTTCTGAGCGAATAGCCAGGAGTAACCCCTGAGCGTCACCGGGTGTGACCCAAAAACCAAAAAAAAAAAAAAATCAATTTCATAAGACTGTATATAAAGAAATCACAAGGGGCCGAGCGGTGGCACTGGAGGTAAGGTGCCTGCCTTTCCTGTGCTAGCCTAGGACGGAATGTGGCTCGATCCCCTGGTTTTCCATATGGTCCCCCAAGCCAGGAGCGACTTCTGAGCGCATAGCAAGGAGTAACCCCTGAGCGTCACTGGATGTGGCCCAAAAACCAAAAAAAAAAAAGAAAGAAAGAAATTACAAGGAATAGTCTTATAATGAAGTCATCTTTTTTTGTTGTTTTGTTTTTTGTTTTTTGGGTCACACTTGGTAGCGCTCAGGGGTTACTCCTGGCTCTATGCTCAGAAATTGCTCCTGGCAGACTCGGGGGATCATATGGGATGCTGGGATTAGAACCACCATCCTTCTGCATGCAAGGCAAATGCCCTACCTCCATACTATCTCTCTGCCTCCTATGAAGTCATCTTTTTTTGTGTGTGTGTGGTTTTTGGGTCACACCTGGCAGTACTCAGGGGTTACTCCTGGCTCCATGCTCAGAAATTGCTCCTGGCAGGCACGGGGGACCATATGGGGCACCGGGATTCGAACCGATGACCTTTTGCATGAAAGGCAAATGCCTTACCTCCATGGTATCTGCCGGGCCCCTATGAAGTCATTTTTTACATGCTCATTACATTTGGTTTCACATATCAAATATATCATAAGCAATGGGGAGTTTATAATGTCAATAAAATTACCTTTTTTTTTTTTTACCTCCTAGTCTGGATGAAAAGTGGCTAGTGATTAGCAGATGAGTTTTTCAAAACAAGGTAAAGCCAGATAGATCTGTGATAGGCGTGAATTTATCTGCACTCCTTCCCATAAAGCGCACATCTTCCTTCCCTGTCTCGCTGAGGCTCCCTTGCCCTGACAGTGGCCAGTGGTACAAGTTGGCAGCACAATCCCAGTTGAGTGTCACTTGTCTTTACTTCTGCACTGTGGTTGAGCAAGAGCTGAACACTTGCCTGGGTGTCCACAAGAGTCTCTTGTAGTGCCTCTCTCTAATCTGGGGGAAAAAACCCTCAACATTCGAATTCCTTTTAGTACTTTAAATACCAGTTTCCTGTTAAAGGGGACTGTCGGTATCAGGATACTTTCTACACTGGTAAAAAGCTGAAAAAGTTGGATCCATCATGAACTTGAGCCACTTGATTTTAGGTAACTCATTCAGGCTTTACTGAGAAGATAGTTAATATTGATAATGAAGGAATTAAGATATAGGTAAGAGCAAATCAAAGCAATTCAAGTTCCATTTTGTCATAGCGTACTCATTATATTGTGTGTCAGGAGCTGTGTGTTTTTAAAAATGGGGAGGAGGCATACTTTGAAGTCTTCAGGGCCATTTCTTTCTCTGCACTTAAAGATTACTCCTGGCATAGATGACCTAGGGATTGAACCTGGGTCATCCATGTGCAAAGGCCAGTGCCCCGCTGTACTCCCCAACCCTGCTTAAAGATTAAACTTGTTGCTCTCCTTCCAGAAGATGTGTTGACCTCACATACTTGTGTGTGGTTTCATTATTTCATATTTCGCCGCCCGTGCAACCCACTCTCCCTGAAGTGGATTCATTGAACTCCCACTTGTGCTGTAGGACAGAAGCTGCCTGCAGCAACCATATTCTTTCTACCACTCCTTTATTCATTTATTTATTTGATTTAGTTTTTTTTTTGTTGTTGTTTTTGGGTCACACCCGGCAGCGCTCAGGAGTTACTCCTGGCTGTCTGTTCAGTAATAGCTCCTGGCAGGCGCGGGGAACCATATGGGACACCAGGATTCGAACCACCCACCTTAGGTCCTGGATTGTCTGCTTGCAAGGCAAACACCGCTGTGCTATCTCTTCGGGCCCTGATTTAGTTTTTTTTTAATTTAGTTTTTGGTCATTGTTAATTGCAGAATTACAAAGGTTTTTTTTGTTTGTTTTTGTTTTTGGGTCACACCCGACAGCGCTCAGGGGTTACTCCTGGCTTTACACTCTCAGAAATCGCTCCTGGCAGGCTCGGGGGACCATATGTGATGCTAGGATTTGAACCAGTGGCCTTCTATGTGAAAGGCAAATGCCTTACCTCCATGCTATCTCTCCGGTCCCAGAATTACAAAGTTTTTAAGTTTCCAACAGACAGTATATTAACACTCATCCTTTCACCAGTGTCCACTTCTCTCTACCAATGTCCCCAGTTTCTCGTCTGCCCCCCAACCTGCCTCAGTGACAGGTACTTTTTCCCTCCACCATTGTCTTAGAGTTTCCTTCCCAAATGTATCCCTCACTCCACTCCACCCCACTGACAGTCTTTCTACTGAAGACTAATTCTCTTTGTTTCTATTACGTTTGGGTCCTTGTTATCCCCTTATGAAGTTTCTTTATATTCTGCACATGAGAGAGATTGTTTTGCATCTGTCCCCCCTCTCTGATTTCACTCAGCATTCTACTCCCCAAATCCATCCATGTAACAGAAAATTATGCTATTTTTTTTTCTTACCTCTGAGTAGTGTTCCATTTTGTGTGAATAGATTCTTTATCCAGTATCTGTTCTTTTTTTTTCTTTTTTTCTTTTCTTTTTTTTTATTATGAGAACAAAGATGCAAAGAGAGAGGACAAGGTAAAGTTACAGTGGGAGGACGATCACTCATAAACAGAATTCACCTAAGTCCCCTTGCTGGTATGAAATTCAGGGGTTTCAAAGTAGGCGCAGCCGCAGAGCGAAGCGGAGCGGCCGCGCTGTTTGGGTACGGGGCCTGGAGAGGTTACGGTCCGTAGATCGGCTTAGCAGAGAGGAGGAGAGAAGAGGAGAGAAGAGGATCATGGCCGCGGTGGTGGTCTTTATGTTTCTGGGGCCCCCAATCACACAGCTCGATTGGTCCCACTTGGGTCGAGTGAGACCATCTTACTGTGGGGGTCCCAGTCCGTAGATTGGCTTAGCAGAGAGGAGGAGAGAAGAGGCCCAGTATCTGTTCTTGGACACTTGTGTTGTTTCCAGATTCTGGCTATTGTGAATAATGCTGCAATAAATATAACTATGCAGATATCTTTTCTGCATTGTGTTTTTGGCCACTTGGGGTCTATTCCAAGGAGTGGGATTGCTGGGTCATGTTAAATTTTTGAGGAACATCCATATTGACTTTCCAAAAGGCTAGAACAGTCAACAGACCTACCAGCAGCGACTGAGTTCCCTTTTCCTCCACATCCTCGCCAACACTGGTGGTTGTTGTTTTGATAAGTTCCAGCTTCTCTGGTTCTACCACTTCTTTAAAATGTCTAGTAACCTGTACTTTTCATGTTGCCAAATGCTATGTGTCCTTTGGCAGCATTTCCTATGGTCTCTCTCCTTCCTCTCAGTTGCTGTGTCCTTCAAGTTTTCCTCCTGACAGGACTGATTGTGATGACAGGGACCAAACCCATGGTTCTTTCTCTCCACCTCCACTTGCTCCCTGAATGACTAGATTCCTTTTTTCTTTCACAGGGTCTTAGCTCATTCTCTAGTTCAGGAGCTACTGTTCCTTCACTGCCTTAGCTAAAGCAGCTTCTTTTCATTCTCTTTCTAAAACTGGCTATCGCTGGCAATTATTTTGAACGGTCACTTATTTTTTTTCCCCCTCTATAGGAACAAAATCAAACCTTCGAGAGGCAGAGTCTGAGTTCACTGCTAGTGACTCCAACAGTGCTCTATTACTACCTAGTTAAATCTGACCGGAAGGAAGGGAGGGAAAGAAGAGGGTGTCAGGAGAAAGGAGGAGAGGAAGGAGGATGAGAGCAGGCTTATTGAGCAGCTGCAATGCTGTTGACTTCCTCAGCATCTCCTTCGCTCATGGTGTGTCCAGGAATTACCTGCTTTTCTAAGTCCTTCACTCGCACTTGAGCCTTCAGAGCCCCTAACAGTTGTGGCTGTCAGGTGCTCTGTGAGGTACCTTCCCCACTAGGATTTCAGTTAATTCTGCAGAGTCCCATCTTCCCACACAGCACATGGGGATCAAGTCACCTCCTCAGAAGTCTGGAGGTAGGGGTCAGTGGAGGACATCCAACATTGGGGTTTTACCCAAGGCCTATAACCTCAGACTTCCTCCTACCACATCAGGGCTTGTGTCTCAAGTTGTTTTCTAATTAGCCAGCAGGGTCCTAAACAGTTGGTTGTTGAGAGCATCTGTCACAGATGAGAAGCAACTTCCACCTCTCACGTCCTCCCATCCCCACCCCCATAGGGCCTCTCTCCTGGACCTAGGAGCTGCCAGGCTCCCCCTTCTCTCTACAACCAGCTGACAAACAAGTACATTTTTTTTCACATGCGCACTGGATCCATCTCTCTCCAGTGTACACCTTAAACTTTCCATTTGTTAAAAAAAAAAGAACAAAAATTTTTTCTTTTTCTTTTTTTTTTTGGTTTTTGGGTCACACCCGGCAATGCTCAGGGGTTACTCCTGGCTCCATGCTCAGAAATTGCTCCTGGCAGGCACAGGGGACCATATGGGGCACCGGGATTCGAACCGATGACCTTTTGCATGAAAGGTAAACGCCTTACCTCCATGCTATTTCCCGGGCCCCCAAATATGATTGCATGTACTTGTGCTGTTGGCTCTTCTTTCTGCTCTCCTGCTGGCCTCCACACTGACCCTACCCTGCTGAGCCAGTTTCCGTTACTTTTTGCTGTTGGTGTGGACATTGTGTGTGCCAGGGATTAACTATTCTTTCTTTCTTTTGGGATTTTGGATCACACCTGGCAGCGCTCAGAAGTTACTCCTGGCTCTGTACTCAGAAATCACTCGTGGCAGGCTCAGGAGATGATATGGGATGCTGGGGACCAAACTCGGGTCCATCTGGGTCTGACATGTACAAGGCAAATGCCCTAATGCTGTGCTATCACTCCAGTGCTTATTCTTTATTTCCTTTTTTGTGGGGAGATCACACCTGGCGGTGCTGGAGATTACTCCTGGCTCTGTGCTCAGAAGTTGCTCCTGGCAGACTCAGGGGACCATATGGGATGGCAGGATTCGAACTGGGGTTCATCCTGTGTTGGTCGCATACAAGGCAATTGCCTTACTGCTGTGCTATTGCTCCAGCTCCTTATTCTCTATTTCTTAAGAAACTATTTTGCTTGTATCTTTTCGTTTGTGTGTCTCCCTTCATGAAGGGTAGGTTCCTTGATTTATTACATTTTCAAGAATGGTGCAAGGCAAATGCCCTATCCACCATGTTATTGCTCTGGCTCCTGACTTGGGGTTCTATCCCCACCATCCCATATGGTCCCCTGAGCCCTACCAGGAGTAATACCTGAGCATAGAGCTATGAATTGCCAGATATAGTCCCCCACAACTCTCCCCTCAAAAAGTGTTGGTTAGACTTTGTTGTTATCTCTAGACTTAAAAAAGATTTCCTTTGCCTAAGAGTCCCAACACTATCTTCTTAGTGTTTTGAAAATTACAATTGAATTACAAGGTTGAGTAGCTTAGAATCTGTATCACTCTGATTTGAAATGTCTTTTTTCCCCAATTTAGAGCTTATCAAATTGAGGCTGCTCCAACCGGCTCTGCAGTTGATGGATTTAAGGCAAATCTTATCTTTAAGGAGATTGAGAAAAGGCTTGAAGAGGTAAGATTTGTATAAAATGTGTAAAAACTATATCATAAAAATCATTCACACTAATCTGGAGATGTTGCTAACAGTAGAGCATTTGTCCTATGAGTGTCTAGATTTCTTTTATAGTGACACAAAAGGAAAAACAAAACCAAAAATTGCCAAGATCTGAGAGATAGTGCAGCAGGTAAAAGCACTTGCATGCAACCAACTCCGGTTCAAATCACTGGCTCTGTGAATGATAAAACCTCCAGGGGTCACACCTGAGCAGAGAGAAAAAGAAAATCACCTGAGCCTCAACCCTCCACCTTCTACCTTCCAACACCCCCAACCAACCAAAGAAAAAGAAATTGCACAACAGAGTTTGCATCAAGCTCTTTTTTTTTTAAAGATGCAAATGACTCTGTATGGCCCTCCTGGTAAGGCAGAGTTAAGGATAAAGGGAACTTAGTGTACATCACTGAAAGCTTCACCTCCACACTGTGGAAGGGCTGGAAATCTACCCACCACAGTCCTCTGTCACCAGAAGGAGAATCCTACTGGAAATGATTGATCTGAGGTTTGGGACTATAGTACAGCAGGTAGGGCACTTGTTTGACACATGGCTGACTCAGATTCGATCCCTGGCACCTCATATGATCTCCCAAGCTTGCCAGGAGTGATTCCTGAATGGAGAGCTAGGATAAGCCCTGAACATAACCGGGTATGCCCCACCCCCAAAATAAGATAAAAAGAAGAGGAATCTGAAAGATCCTTTCCATAATAGTATAGTCACTTGGCTATGCCTCTACTCTCCATTAGCTTGAAAGTCCTGGCCAGAACCTCCTGGAACAGATTGGTCAAGAACTTTTCCATGACTTGCCTAGCCAGAACTTCCTGTCCAGGTTAAGCAAGTAACAAGAAGCTGAAGTATCCAGAAACACTCTTGGTTTGAATGGCCACATGATTTTACGTTCATATTAGAATTGATTTACCTAGACGCCTACGATGAACATGAGAGGGTATTTAAATCTTAACTGACACTGATGTAATAAACTTTCTTTAATTGTTAACTTTAGATATTTACTCCCATGTTAACCCTTAACATAGTTAAAGAGGGAAATTGTCAATTCACTTGGTATGTACATTTTGCATTTTGGTAAAGATTGCTAGACTGACCACCAGTGCTCATGCTAACTTAATCACATTTCCTGACCGTGATTGTGCTTCATATCATCTCTAGGGCCTTTTCTTTTTCTTTTTTTTTTTTTATATGGTGGGATTTGGGGGGACACATCTATTAGTACTCAGGAGCTACTCCCAGCTTATGGCTCAGGAAGGATCCCCACTAGTACTCAGGAATTGAACTGGGCTCTGCAGCACACAGCTTTAACCCTGCACTCCCAATAATCTCTGGCCCTGTTAGCTAGTTTTTAAAGAAATCTTTGTTCATCTGTTAAGAAAAAGGGAATCACATCCTGATGCTTTGAATTTTTCATTGCAAGTGTTGACTAAAATGAATTTGGACACAATTAGGGGCTCAAATTAGGAATCTTTATTAATTTTTATTTGTGCCATCAGTGTTTGCTGGTTGATATGCCCGTAAGACAATTACTTCTTTCAAAGTGCTTTATAGTTTTCACTCTTAGTGCTCAAAAATAACTAGATCACTGTTAGGAGAGATACCAGGACTGTCTGACTCCAATTTGAGCCCCAGAATTCATATGGTTCCTTAACACCACCAGGACTGATACATCCCCCCATAAAACTAAATCAAATATTAATGGAATAGCTCAACACAAAGGCATGCCTATATGTCAATCCTTGAAGACTAGGTTAACAAGCAGTGCTATTTCTATTTCAGTCTTCTGTTGGCTTTTCAGATATATGCCTCTTGTTCCAGTTTTGGTTCATTTTTCCTCCATTCATAACCTCACATTTAGACCTTCTTATTTCTTTTCTCATTCCCACGACTGTCAGTTTCTAACTGACTGCAGCCCTAGAAAGGGGAAGTCTTAGAACCTTTTGTCAATTCATGAAAAAAAAATTTTTTTTTTTGCATTAGGGAAGGAAACCAGGCAAGAGATTTTATTTCTGCCTTAGTCTCTGCTAGCAATAGCCCTTGCCCTTCTTTGAATTCTGTCTTAGTGTTTTTGTTCCTATGAAGTTTATAGCAGACTTACTCCTTGACCCCTTGCCTACTCAAGTACTCCCCTTCAAGGAAAGAGGCACTTAGAACATTCTTCTTATTAATGATCTCAGTTTCGCAACAAATATGTACTTTCTTTCCCCTTTTAACTCCATTCTCCTTGTCTGTTCCTTATCGCTCACTCTTTCTTTAGTTGAAACTGGTTTATTGACCAGAGAGTGTGATTGTATAAGAGGATCTGTGTGGATTATGGAAAGTAACAGCAAGCACAGTTTGCTTTAATTTACATTTAGTTTAATTTACATTTGTTTATTGGTGGTGGAACTGGTTTGCTGTTTTTAGTGTTTCCGGCTCTACCTTGTATAACTTGGCTTCCATGGCTCATATGCCTGGAGGTAGCCACTCGTGGGTCACAACTCTCAGGCAATGTTGGCACAATGTTGGCATTTGGGTGGGTCTATTAACATACCCCTCTAGATTGCCTCTGAAGAACGTCCGGGGACAAAGGAGTTTAAGGATTGTGGAGTAAGCATTGAATTTTCTTTGAATTCAATTCAGAGTGACCCGAACTACTCTACTTTCCCAGGCTGATGTTTGAAAGCGTTGCAATGTGACAAAGTCAAATAGAATGTGCATTGAATTTAGAGTTGAATTAACCTAGGATTGGATAGTTTTGATTAACAAGCACTATGCCCCTGCCCTTCCGGGGACCATGTTTAGTGAAAAACTGAGAACAAAGAGTGAGATAAAGACAAATTCACCCAGTGGAGGAAAAATAAACTAGTTGTGATAACAAGATGCACAGTAAGGGGACAGTCCTTAGAGTGGTTGAAGTATGTGTGTCTTTCTGGACATTTATGAGTGAGTTGATGGGGGAGGCTGAAATGGTAGCAGAGAATAGGAAGACGTGAGTGCCTTTGGACATGGCTGTAGATATAGGTGGAAGATATCAGGTGGAAGCTTCAAGTGTACTTGGGGTCCCGAGTTCAGTCCCCAGTATCATTTGATCTCCTGAGTTCAAGAATAAGTAGATATATTAAAAAAATAATTTAAATGTAAAATGTCTCTAAACTCGGTTAGAAATGTGTAGTGCTCAATGTAGGGAGAAAGAAAGGACAAAAATTTGCAGAGAAAATTAGAAAATATATTTGGGGCCCGGGAGATAGCATGGAGGTAAGGCGTTTGCCTTTCATGCAAAAGGTCATCTGTTCGAATCCCGATGCCCCATATGGTCCCCCGTGCCTGCCAGGAGCAATTTCTGAGCCTGGAGCCAGGAGTAACCCCTGAGCACTGCTGGGTGTGACCCAAAAACCAAAAAAAAAAAAAAAAAAAAAAAAAAAAAAAAAAAAAAAAAAAAAAAAAGCAAGAAAATATATTTGTTGATGGGAGAACTTAAGAGCATAAACATACTTCTTCAAACAGAACCAGGTATTCTGGAATTACATCTAAACCCAGCCGAATATGGCTAAATAGGACTTACATTTTCAAAGAAAAGATCAGTCAATACCCCCATGGAAATATAGCTTCTGTAAGTAAAAAAACAAAACAAAACAAAAAACACCCCCCCCAAGTCTAACTAGCACCAAATCATAGAATAAAATACCAACAAGATTTATTTATTTATTTATATACTGGGCAATTATTCTGTACCCTATGAGTATTTATATAATTTAAATTGCATATAATTATCTGAGGATATTTTATTTATTCTGTTTAACAGACTAGAAAACTGAGTTTCAAGGGGGCCGGGCGGTCGCGCTGGAGGTAAGGTGCCTGCGCTAACCTAGGACGGACCTTGGTTCGATCCCCCGGTTCTCCATATGGTCCCCCGTGCCTGCCAGGAGCGACTTCTGAGCAGACTGCCAGGAGTAACCCCTGAGCGTCACCGGGTGTGGCCCAAAAACCAAAAAAAAAAAAAAAAAAAAAAAAAAAAAGAAG
>PVKC010004918.1:7467-34583 GCA_004027635.1 Crocidura indochinensis | reverse complement strand
TCCCATCAATAGGTGGGTCTCAGGTAGATTAACCTAAATCCAGGGTGGGGTTACATCCCCCTACTCCCCTTCTCCCTCTTCCTCCACCTCTTCTTCCTCTTCTTCTTTAGGCCATATTCAGCAATACTTAGGAGCTGCTCTTAACTCTGTGGTCAGAGGTTACTCTTGTAGGTGCTCAGGATCTAATCAGGGTTAACCATGTGCAAGGACAAGGCATGAGCCTTACCCATAGTGGTGTTATCTGTCTAGGACTTGTAAATACAATCTTTTCCCCTTAATCCAGCTTCCTCTATTTGGGTAAGATAAAGGCATTGTTCTATTAACTATTTAACTTTATAGATGAAGCAGGCTCATACCAAGACCCTGAAACCTAACCTTGAATTATCTTCTCTTCAATACCCCTCCCTCTCTGTCTCTATATTCCCCTCATATTCTATACATAAAACTATTTGAAATCATAAACCAAGAAAAAGGTAGGGGGTAGAGGTAAAAATTAAGTTGATAAACATGGCTAGATTCTATTATATAAGTCTGCATATATTAGATATAACTTTTGGCCACATCCAGAAGTGGTCAGGGTACTGAGATGAAACCCAGTTTGGCCACATGAAAGGCAACACACTACCTGCTGTACTATGACTCCAGTCCCTCTTTAGTTGATATTTTTAAAATATGAAATGTGCTTTTACCATTATTAATATGTGTATCACTACATATACAAGTGTATGTACTACTCATGCTTTTCCAGGGAGATACCTCAGAATGCAGAGCAATGATTTTCCACTGATTGCACTGATTCCTCTTTTAAAAACACATTTTCTTAAAGTTGAAGAGGTGTTCATTGCAGAAATTTGTCTACTGATCCTATCTTCATTCCACATCCTTCTATTTAACTGGTATTTCTCAAGTACCTACAACAAGGCACACATGGTACTATGGAAATGACAGGGTGAGTAGCAGAAATGGTTTTGGCTTGTGTGTTTATTGTAGTCCACAGTCAAGAGGTGATAACACACTGGGTCATACTCCTACATGGATAATTATAAATATACAGTTCAGATAACTGTGGTGTTGAGAAGGAGTTATTGCTAAGAGTAGGAAGAAAAGTCTGGGAAGAAACTGGAGGAAGAGACAATTGAGGAAAAGAATCAAGCAAGTGAGATTTCACTGCTTATATCATTAAATAGAACTTCCCCATTATCCTATACATTCCAAATAAAGAAGTAGAAGATAAGACTCTCTCATTGTAGAGAGACAAGAAAAATGTTTGCCCAGGAAATAGAGTTGGAGGGAAACTAGGGACACTGTGGTGGGAAATGTGCATTGGTGAATGGATGAGTGTCAGAATATCATCTGATCACAATTCAATCATAAACAACTTTGTAATTAAAAATATATATAATATATATTATGAATAGCCTTATAACCACAGTGTTTAAATAATTTAAAAAATAATCTCTATTGTCTTTCCCCAATTCTTTTGTTTGGAAGACACCTGGGTGGCCAGAAAAATCTGTGCAGCCCACGCACCCCACTTTTCAGCCACCACATATCAGAGAGGTGCTGCATCTGTCTCTTAAACCTTACTTCCTACCCACCTGCTTGTCCTGTGCACAGGAGCATGAGCAATGGGTGGTGATGGAGAACTTCTGCAGAATCCCAAGCAACCATATTCCTAGCAACCCCGGAAACAACTTTTTGTATAATTTTTATTTTATTTTTGGGTTTAGGGCCACATCTAGTGGTGCTAAGTGATTATTCCTGGCTCTGCTCTCAGGAGTGACTCCTTGTTCTGCACTAAGGAGTCACTTCTGGCAGGCTCGGAGATCCGAATGGGATTCTGGGGATCAAACGGGGTTGGTCAAAGTGCATAGCAAACACCCTACCTGCTGTGCTACTGCTCTGGTCCCAACTTTTTGTATTCTGTCTAAGAAACCTAGATCAGGCTGTATGATTAGGGATGATACAACCAGCTGGGAGGAGTCACAGGGACATAGCAAATATTTACTGCAATTAATGTCTCTCCTCTGTAGGCAAGAACAAGAATTAATATGAGCACAAACTGCTCCTTTGAAAAAAAAATCAGCTTTGAATTATGTGTGAAAAGATAATGTTGTGGTAACTATAGTAAAAATGCTGCCTTGCAGGCAAAATACTTCCAAATTTTAGCAATTTTCACACTTAGTATTCTCAGCTTTCTAACATTGCGCTTGGAGATAGCAGAATTTAACATATTGCAGGAGGAACAACAATTGGCTTGGGTTAAAGCAGAAACACATTTACTATTGAGTAGAGAGGTTTCTGTCCCAACTGCCATCAAGCATAGACTGGATGCTAGTCAAATCAACCAGGAAGCTGAAATCTAATGGAAATATTTCTTCACCCAAAAACTGAAATCCAAAAAACTAATAACATGTTGAAAAGCCTCAGAATAATGGCTGACTCTGTGATTGCGAAGAACAACCTTCTCTTATTTTTTACATGTAGCTTTAACAATTGGATTATTCCTCCCAGTGTTAATCAAACCTGGTTTTGGATTCTAGTCTACAGTATTTGGCTTTTGATAATCAAATCAAATCAAGGCTTGTGCTCCTTGGCTCTTGATTGGACTATTTTCATTGTGATATCTTTCAATATTTTGAAATGCTAGTCATCACAGCAAATATGCACTACTTGATGCTCCTCAACTTCACAGAGGAGATACTGGATGCTATTTGGGGGAACTATGGTAGGGCCACAGTTTCAGAGAAATCTGTGGAAAGGAAGATAGTGCAGGAGGTGAGGAATTTAAGGGCTGCACTATTACCTACCTCATTTTAAATGAACATCGGACAAGAGATCACCTTTCAGTTGAAAACACAGATGAAACTTAAAAAAGAGTAGGAAATCACTCCTAAACATATAATATATAATATGTTATAATATTTATATATCAATAATAAAATATATCACAAATCATTTAATATATGACATATTATATTATTATAGATTACATATAACACATGTATATTATATGATATAAAACATATATAAAATATAATAACATAATAAACAATATTATAGATGGTCAAGTATACTTCTATAAGTATGTAAGACTCACTCCCATTTTTTCCATTTTCAAGAATTCCTTTTTTTTTTTAAATCCCTGACATTAGACTTGGAGAATGAATCTCTAGTAATGAATCTCTGTTTTTTTCTTTTTTTCAGAATATATATGTTCTAAATTTCTGCTATGTATTTCCCATTTCTTTTAGGTTCTGTAAATTAACAGGCACCACGTCCAAGGAAAAAGGTGAGCTGCATATACTGCAGAATGATGCTAAGGAGTATCTAAAGCACATATTAGGTTGTAGCACCAAGAAGCAAAGCAAATACTTAGGATACCATTTCAGTTCTCCACAAAAATGACCTGAGTAAATCATAATTTAATATTACATTCTAGGATTAAATAAGAAGAATGTGTTTTTATCATCTGAATAATGATAAAGTCAAAAATACTGATCTCTGGACCAGGGATATAGCTCAGATGGCAGAGTCCAGAGCTAGGTATAGGTCCTAAATACTCCTGATGTAGCCCCAAAACAAACAAAAATTTTTGTTATATATACACAATGGAATATTATGCAACTATAAGGAAAGATGAAATCTTGCACTTGCTGCATCTAGGATGAAACTGGATAGGCTAAAATTAAGTGGAAGAAGCTAACGGGAGTATAAAACTGAATGGTCTATATTGTTATATAGAAACAAACCATGGGAGTAAACAGTATTAAATGATAACAAACTCTTGGGCTTATCAAAATTTTTTTGACTTTTGGGCTACATCCAGCAGCACTCAGGGGCTACTCTTGGCTCTGCGCTCAGAAATAACTCCTTGCAGGCTTGGTGGGACCAAATGGGATGCCTGGGAATGAACCAGGGTTAATTGAACCTGGGTTGGTCCCGGGTCAGCTGCATGCAAGGCAATTGCCCTACCTGCTGCACTATCACTTTGGCCCAAACTCTTAGCCATGAATTACAAAACTAAGATATGTGGCTAGAGAGATAATACAGCAGATAGGGTGCTTGCCTTGCACATAACTGACCATATGGTCCCCTAAACCCTGCCAGGAATGATCTCTGCAAACAGAGTCAGGAGTAAGCCTTGAGCATTGCCAGGTGTAGTCCCCAAAACTTCTTAGAAACCTCACAAAAATAAAACTTAAATAAAACATTAACAAAATTAAAAGTACTGTGGGGAGAGAAAATGAAGAATAATAGAGGGTCTTACGCACCTTGGTGGCAAAGATAAAGTAATTTTATGCATCAAACCATAAATATTAAAACTCTTTTTAACTATGCTCCAAATCAGTAACAGCAGCAACACCGGTGATTATAATGATAAAATCTTAAGTTGAACGGATACTTCAAGTGGCAGTTTGACATATAATACCAGTTACTTTACCTGGATGCAAGAGATCTTGGAATAACAATGGTGATTCTTGTCCATTCCTCAAAGTCCCCTGTGTGGTATATGGTAGGGTCACTTAGTTCTCTGGCATTTCCTTCACATCCTTTGCCTGCAGAAGCAGGGTAGCATCCTTCTTTCACCAGAAACCAGGTCATACCAGCATCATGAGAATACTGAAGAAGAACTGGAGCAGCACTGCTAAACTGACTGGCACACCCTATGTTCAGCTATTAAGAAGAAAGAAGGGCAAAAATCAGACAAGGTTTTGGCGCTATGTCATTTAATAATTCAGGAGTTAGAATATCTTTACTTTCTTGACATGTCTTCACCTGATCTTATTGCTTATTGTGATGACTGCTCTAGCATCATTATTCAAACTCTATATAACAATCTGAGCACTTCTCTCTGCCTTCTCTATCACACTAGGCCAAGATCTCATCATCTCTTCCTTGATGGCTCAGTTGATCTTTCGGTTTCGGATCTGCCCCTGCCAATATAGTCACTAGAGTGATAATTTCAAAACCTAAGTAATGATATATTATGCATTTGTTAGCTGTTTTATTAAAAGAAAGAGCTGAAGTCTGATTTATTTTCCTGCTGGCTTCACCTTTTCACTTTTTCGGTCTCATAACAATGATATCTTCATGATTTTTTTTCTCCAAGCATATTCAGACTTCAAGGTTTTTGTATCTGTGTTTTTGAATGCTCTTTCTCAGATCGTGTATAACTCACTCCTTCAGTTTCTTTTTGTCTAGGCTTAATAGGACCCATCATACATCATCCTATTCCACACTTTCTATATCTGTTTATTTTCATAGATTAGAAAGGAGCCCGACACATATATATGGGTTCATAAATATTTGCTGAGTAAATGAATGACTAATTTCAAATTTCCCTTATGTTAAATCAGTATCTAGACTGTTTCTAGGATGATTTTTCTAAAACACAAGTCTGATCCTTACTCTCAATGTGTTAGAATCTTCCAGAACTAATTGCTCTTGAGTTAATGTTCAAATGACAGTGTAACATTAAAACACAATTAAGATCAATCTTTACTCACTTCTGTGATAATACAACAAACTCCATAAAGTTTCCAAATTTTTCACTTTCAATTTTGCTTTCAAATTTGTATTTTCAGATATTTTCATATTTCCTTTCAGTCATCAGGTGGCTATAGTTCTAACTCGAAAGAGTTGCAACTATAACTCAGTCCTCTATGTGACCCTCCCTCCACCAGTCATTTATTCAACTAACATATTTTAACATCTTATACACAAGCTATGCCCTATGCCCTGTACTCTAGAAAAATAATAAGCTTCCAGACATATTATACTATAGCACTCCAATTACAATAAAGTGACTGTTCACTTTTATGACCTACTTGCTAGTTTTTCAGTTCTCTGAAGGCTATGAGTATATTTTTCATGTCTATATTCTAGTACCTAGAGTTTGATATGGCATAAAAATGCACATTCCTGTGTAAATGACATCAAAACTTTTGTTGTATATTCTAAATATACATTGTCAACTCCTGAGTGAATCAGATTTAATATCTTATCAACTAATCATTTCAAATCAATAGTTTTGATAATTGAGAATTTTCTTAGGCATTTATACATACGTACTTGGAACATTTTAATGTTTTCTTTTTTCAAAGATTCTTTTTAAATTTCAGAATACAAAACTTGTACTATATACAAATACTTGAAATCTTTAACACCTATACTAACATTATTTTGTGACTAAGCAGAAAAGGTGTTAGGTAATATATTTGTAATGTATTTTCTATTGTATGTATTTTGTTGCTATTTTAGACTGACATAAATGAATATAAATTCACATACTATTAATAAAGTTTTTTTTCTATTGCAGTTTAGCACCAGAATTTAAAGAGAATATTTCACCAATCATTTTATTTAAAACTAACTTTGCTGTTTACATAAATGTGGAAATTATATTTGAAGATCTGTCTATAAACATGATATTTTAAATAATTCCATTTGTAAATTATTTAGCATCATCATCCTGCCATTATTCAAGGACTATGTAGTTTTGCGGACTCATTAAAACTGCATTATTTTCAACCTCAGAATCTACCAATGGGATTTTATTATAGACACAAAATTTTGATTAGAGTTCTAATACAAGATTTTGTCAAAGTAAATAATTGTTATACATATTGACATGCTATCATGTGCTGAAAAACAAGCTTTTTAAGAGAACAATGATAAGTAAAGTGAAAACTGATTGAATTAAGGAAAAGATACTGTTTGTAAAGCAGCTAGCACAAGTAGAAAACTGATCCATAGATCTACTCAGAAGCTTGGGATTCATTAAGTCTTAATCCTATTTAAATCTTGTCAATTTTTAAAAATACTCTGGTAGGATTCTTTGAACACTTAAAGGCTTACAAACACCATAGCCTCAACTTCTGGGATTCATTAAAAACAATTTTCCTAAGACTTTGCGATCCCAAAGCTGTTGAACTTATATGAGAGATTCCTTCATTAATATTATATGGAAAATATATTGTCTGTCAGTTCCTTGGGGGATCTGGAAAAATGTACAGCTTCATAACCTTTCCTGGGAAGAAAACTGTGTTAGCCTTACCTTGAACTGAAGTACATAGCCAGGTTTCAGAATCAAATCTCTGGTTACTGCAAATCGATCCCCATCTGATTTTCCAAATACCATGGCTGATGGTGTGACAGAGCAGAATGTTTCGTTTTTAACCATTCCTTCATTAGCCAAGATCAACCACACACTCATTTGATTCATTGGGTAATCAAAAGCTGGTTTTTCATAAAAGTTCTAAATAAACAATACAGAAAGGTAGTTTGCTAACTTGGAAACAGAATGGAATTTTTAATTTATGATAGGTATCATATCTATTTCAGGAAATAAGAGGAATATTGAAGTTAATGAATTTTAAAAAGTGCCATACATTTTTTCTCCTGATAACTTAACAATGAAAATATCTTGCCATTGTGTATCTCATCATTTTTTTAACACGCTAATGATTTATTTGACAACTTTGTCAGATTACAGTCTTTTTTGGGCATAGACACTCAGAATTTACTCTTTGCACTGCACAGAGATCACTGATGATGGTGCTCAGGGGATCAATGGGGGTACTGGGAACTGAACCTGGCAAGCAAGCACCTCTCTCTTATTTTCTTAAACATCTAAATAATCTATAATATAGTAGCATGGGAATATAGTCAAAAAATTAAGTGCAAACTTAAAATGTGATGTTTTTAAACATCATACACTTTGGGTAAGGGAGCAGCTTTTACTTACAATTTAATTTTTATTTAATCATTTTATTTTGCGGCCGCCCAAGTGATACTTGGGGGGGGGGGTCTGAGGGCTGCTATTACAATGATTCTCAATCAACGAAGCCAGTGATTCAATGCTTAGGGTGAAGAATGCAGTGCAGCTCAGATCTTGATGTGCAGGGAATACCTGGGTTGCCTTGGTGATGCTATAGCTCCAAGGAGACTCCGGGGCCACACCCAGCAATAATCAATGCTTGGAAGATCCGTGATGCTAGGGGTGTAAGGAATGTACCTAAACTTCTACCTATACGTCTCCCTGCCCCTGGAAATAGTTCTTTGATTTCAACACATTTGCAATGTTCCATCTTCCTGTATAGTTCAGACAGACGAGAAATACCTGGGGTAAAGTTGGGTTGACCACAGGGATGATCTGCTTTTGTTTCTCCGACAGAATGATGATATCATCAACTGCCCATTGATCATAATCCTCCCCTGAGAATACAGGCTGCCACCAACGGAACTGGGTGCAAGGGGTCTTGGCAGCAGCTGGAAGCTCCAGATAGACAAATCTGCATAAAAGAAAATCATTTATGGTTGGGAGTGTAAAAGCATTGTTTTTCTCTGCCCCTGATAAAATAACAGGAGTAGCAACAAGAAGTTTAATTCTGTTTGATCTCTTTTTTTTGGGGGGGGTCACACCCGGCAGGGTTCAGGGGTTACTCCTGACTCCATGCTCAGAAATTGCTCCTGGCAGGCACGGGGGACCATATGGGGCACCGGGATTCGAACTGATGACTTTTTGCATGAAAGGCAAACGCCTTACCTCCATGCTATCTCCCGGGCCCCCTGTTTGATCTCTTGATATTTTGGAAAGTTTCTGAGTTTCGATAGCTCAGGCAAGCAGTTTCAAAGTTGTAAGCAAGTTTAGTACTGGCCATGTTCATACCACTAGGAATTGTATTTGGAGGTTATAAGAGTTTGATTCATTGACAATATACTTTTGGCTGGACTGTTAGCACAGTGGGTAAGGCATTTGCCTTGCACGTGGCCAACCCAGGTTTGATTGCCAGCATCTCGTATGGTCCCTAAACTTGCCAGGAGTAATTTCTGAATTCAGAGCCAATAGTAACCTCTGAGCACTGCTGGATGCAGGCCCCACCCCAAACCAAAAATGTATGACAATGGCAAAGACATGTCAAAGAAATACCAAGCAAAAACTGTCTCTTTGATATGTTATTTAAAACATTAAATCTTATTAAATTTATCTCACACATTTTTTATTTTTATTTTTGGCCATACCTGGAAGTGCTCAGGATTTACTCCTGGCTCTGCACTCAGAAATTGCTCCTGGCAGGAACAGGGAACCATATAGGATAAGGGAATTGAACCTGGGCTTGTTCCTGGTTGGCTATGTTCAAGGCAAATGCCCTACCACTGTGCTATCACTCTGGCCAGCAGTTTTTGCTTATTGTGGGAAGACATACTTAAAATGAAATGACACCCATAATTCACTCCTTAAGGTTAGTTTCTGTGATATATTGCTATATTACATGAGTGTCTTTTATATATACTACTTTATGCATATAAATATATAAATTGGTAATCTATATTTTGAAACGTATAACAGGTGAATTCTCCTATCAGCATTATTAAAATAAAGCTAATGTCTACATAATTTTCATCAAATAGGCATGCTATCTTTTTCCCTTTCTTTATGAATAATTGTTATGAAAATGTTTATTTGTAAGTTTTGCCTATGCCTCTGTTTGTTTCTTTGGCGAAGATTTCTAGAAATGAAATCATCAGGTCAAATAAATGGAGCAGGTTAATTATCTTGATATTTTTCCAAATTCTTTTCTGCATGATGGTTTGCAGAATAATATGAAAGCTTGTTTTGCTGCTGTCATGTGAACAGAAAACTAGGTCTTAGGATTTAAAAATAACCTAACATTAAAAATTATATTTTTGTTGCAAATGGAGTTTGGGTATTATGTATATTTTAGTAAATATGTTTTCTCTTTTATAAAATCTACTCAGATCTTTTACCCAGTGGTCTACTGGGATCTTAACACTATTTTAAAATAATTTCTTCAAGCACCTTGCGTGTTGTTTGCACATAATTTTTTTGTTTTTGGGCCACACCCGGTGACGCTCAGGGGTTACTCCTGGCTATGCACTCAGAGGTTGCTCCTGGTTGGGGGACCATGTGGGAAACCGGGGGATGGAACCACGGTCCGTCCTAGGCAAGCGCAGGCAAGGCAGGCACCTTACCTCCAGTGCCACCGCCCGGCCCCGCACATAATTTTTTGATATGCTTTACATGTGCATGTGGTTTTTACAATCTCAGGTCATGTATTTCTAGGGAAGTAGTCCTTTTTTTCTGTTTATTCTTCAACTGAATTTATATTTAGTAAGCTTAGATCTTTTTCCAAGGTCAGATACTAACCTGAATGTACACATTTTTATAATCTTTAACATTTGGATGATGTGCATGGTAATATAAGCAGAAATTTACCAAAGAATCTAACATTTTTTGAATACCACTTGATGTAAAAATTATTTTTTATCATAGTATTTGATGTCTTTTTCATTTATTAGTACTTACATATATCTGAATAAATTTCTGGCTTTTAAATATTTTAATTCAATTTTATTTATTTAATTTTTTGGGGGGTCACACACAGTGGCACTCAGGGTTTACTCCTGGTTCTTCACTCAGAAATTACTCCTGGCTCTGGGACCAAATGGGATGGGGGGAATCGAACCTGCATCCATTCTGGGTCAGCTGCATGCAAGGCAAAACGTTCTATCACTGTGCTGCCACTCAGGCCCTGAATATTTTTATTTTTTAATTGCTTTATTTAAGCACCATGGTTACAAAATTGTTCATTGTTGGGTGTCAGCTATACACTGCACACCATCCTTTACCAGTGCACTTTCCCCACCACCAATGTCTCTCATTTCCCTCCCACCCCTCTTTACCTCAACCCTATGTTGCTTTAGGGAAAGCAAGTTGCTTCTGTCTCTCACTCTCCCCCCACCCCTTTCCTTGTTGACACAATAATTTACACTATTGTTAATGGAGGGGTTCCTGCCTGTTAGTTTCTCCACTTTCAGAGTTCTTATCTAGAGTAGAAGGGTTCCAATTATCATTGTCTGAGTAAACTCTTCTCTACTATTCCATTTGAATTATTTAGTTTATATAAATGTTATGACATTTATGAAGGCTTCTCTCTTTTCCTTCTTAAGATACTTATGTCTGTTTATAATTCTAAATATAAAATCAAAAAAAATAATGCACTGGGGCTGGAGCTGTGGCACAGTGGCAGGCGTTTGCCTTGCACGTGGCTAACCTAGGACGGACTGTGGTTTGATCCCCTGGTGTTCCATATGGTCCTCAAAGCAAGGGCAATTTTTGAGCGCATAATCAGGAGTAACCCCTGAGCGTCATGGGGTGTGGCCCAAAAGCCAAAAAAAAAAAAAAAAAGCACTGAAGCTAGAGTAATAGCACAATGTGGGTTGGGTGATTGCCTTGCATGTGGCTGACCAAGGTTTAATTCCCGGCAACCTAATGGACTCCTGAGCCTGCCAAGAGTGATTTCTGAGCTCAAAGCCAGGGATAATCCCTTCAGGTGTGGTCTAAAAACTAAAAAAAGAAAAAAGAAATAAGGAAAAAGAAACCACTAGGGTTTTGATGGGAATTGAATTAAGCAAATGAAGAGAAAGCTCCTTATCATAATATTCAGTTTTCCTCTCCAGGGATAATATGCTTTTTTCATTTACTGGTCTTGTATATTGCTAAGAAAGTTCTGAAGTGTTAGAATTTTCTTCATAGAGATTCTCGGACATATTTTTATTTTATGTAATTGTCACCACCACACATGGGGGGGGGGTCTTCTTTTGATATCTCCCAACTTGGAATTTCTTAATCACGGCAGTCTTACGCATTATTTTGAGAATTTGATGAGTTTTGGTCCTTAAAGAGAAACTGCCATACAAAAAAGAAAATATTTCTGGAATTTGAAAAGTTGCTAAATTTTTTACACAGTTATCTGGTGTTTTACTGAATTTTCAATAATTTCCTGATTGACAGTTCGGTTACTTTGAAAAGTAATTTTGGTTATTTAAAATTGTTGCTTAAAGGGTCTGAAGAGAGAGGGAGAGTACAGTGGGTAGGGCATTTGTCTTGTAAGCAGCTGGCCTAGGCTTGATATTCAGCACTCCATGTGTTTCCCCCAAGATCACCAGGACCAATCCCTGACTCAAAAACAAATAAACAAACAAACAACCCTGAAAAAAAAAAACTACTGCTTAAATCCATTTGGCATACACCATCAAATTCTTCTTTCCTGTACCTGTGAGGAATCTCACCAGAATACATCTCCTGCTTACCATTCTGACTTTATCCATGACTGATTTTTTTCTTTTCTTATTTTTTTGGGGTAAGGGGCATACCCGGCCCCACTCAGAGTGGGTGTTGGGGGTTGTACTTGGGTTTTGTGCAAGGCAAATGCCCTAACCACTGTAGTATCATTCTGATTGTGATTTCTTGCTTTTTTTTATTTGTGCTTGTGCTTTTTGTTTTCACTCATTGTCCCATTTCTGGTTTCTATCTCTTCCCTTGATTGTTTAGGCTGGAAAGTCATACTTTGTTTTAAGGCCATGATTGGTGCTGCTCAGGGCTTACTCTTGGTTTATGTTCAGGATTCACTCCTGCTGGGCTTAGGGAACCATACGGGATATTAGAAATTGAACCCTAGTCAGTTTCTAGAAAGGCAAGCCCTCATCTGCTATACTGTTGCTCCAGACTCAAGACCCAGGGTTTTAAAATGTCAAACTTTACGGTCCAGAGTGATAATACAGTTGGTAGGGCATTTTCTTTGCATGCAGCTGACCTGGGTTCAATTTCTGGTATCCCATATGATCCCCAAACCTGTCAGGAGTAATTTCTGAGCACCAAGCTTGTAATAACACCAGAGAGCACTGCTGGATGTAGTTCAAAATCAAACAAACAAACAAAAACATCAAACTTCCGTCTAAAATGTAGGTATATTTTATTTATTTATTTTCAAAATAGATATATTTTAAATAGCACGTTTAAATATACTCAATTTTGTATTTGGACTTATAACTTCTTCAATAATAGTTTTAAATAAAATAATATTCATGTATAAACTACAAAATTGAGCTTTTGTTCATTAAAGCTTAATAGAGATGCATTTTTAATTTTGGAGGTCAAATCTGGCAAGACTCGGGAGTTAATCCTGGCTCTGAGCTCAGGAATTACTCCTGGTGCTTGGCAGGGACCATATGGGATGCTGGAGATTGAACCTAGGTCACCTGCATGCAAATGCCCTACCTATTACACTATCACTTTGAACCGTAATATTGATGTTTTATTGAGGGCCAAATGAAAAAAATGTTAAAATGCAAATATTAAGATATTAAAAAGGAATTCTTTAAAGAGCTATTCTTAAGTGGATTTAAGTACGTACAAAGTACTTAGAATTTCACAACACCTAGTAACTTAAAAGGAAATATATTTGAATATAAATATTTTTATTACCTAGAATAAATGTTAGTATTAAATAATTCATTTCACCAAACTTCTTAATAGTTACTATCTAAGGGGTTATTTAGGGGGACACCCCTGGTAGCACTCAGGAGTTACTCTTGGATCTGCATTCAGAAATTGCTCTTGGCTTGAGGGACCATATGGGATGCCAGGGACAGAAGCCATGTCCATTCATCCTGGGTCAGCTGTGTGTAAGGCAAACACCCTATCACTGTGCTACCATTTTGGCCCCTCCCTAAGGTATTTTATTACATTTATCACATTACTCATCCATCAAAAATAAAGAAATGATGAGCTAGTGTAATGTCTTAGAAAATACAAAGTTCACAGATTCGTTCTTAGGACTAATCCCAGATGCAACCATATAAACTTTTAGCAAATTAATTTTGCTGTTAAAGCTAACAGATGAAGACACTTTGTGAATGCACTAAAAATTCCAGTGAATGGGAAATGTGAGCTTGGAACATTCCCATACATTAGTCTGGGAAAACAGACTGGAAATTTCTCTAGTCATAATCTTTCTTAAATCATATAAAAATATCAATGTATTTAAAAATATAAACATGAATTCTTTCTGTGAGGAAAATGAAGTATTTTTATACATTAGACTGAATTTATACAGTCAGTCAGATATTTATGAATTGGTCTATATTTGCAACAGCTAACCATTTGAGAAATAGCTCAATAATAGTGCCCACTAGACTGTTCCTGGAGGCCACCGGCTTCAGGCGTGTTTACCTGGGCTTACTGAAGTCTGAGAAGTACATCTCTGCCAAAAGGTGCCACTGGATACCACCATTGTTGCTGTACTGAAGGAGGATGCCCTCCTCTCTGCTGTCGGGCTTGTTGCATGCAGTGGTCTCTCCACCTATCTGGATGTAGAACTGAACAAAGTCCACCCAAGAAGTATCCAGATCCCAGCTCACCAACTGTCTTTTTCCAGCCTTTCCAAAGGACAACAAAAAGAAAAACCAAACATATACAGATTCGATCAGCTAGAAGATCTTTAGCATTTTCTTATTTTAGTTTCAATTCAAATGAGCATCCTAGAACAACATGAAGATGATTATGTCCCCAATTGTTGTTGGGAGACTAATTATGCCACTTAAATTCTCTGCTCTAGTGATGGTAACCTTTCCTGGACACACCAATTAGTCTCTATGCCACGGTTTCCAGTACTTAGTTATTAGACCTTGCTTATGGGACTGTTGCTCAAGCCAGAGTATTCAACCACCTTATAAATAAAGTAAAATGAAGCTTAATTTAAAGTATCCCAATATTTGCTTTGTAAATCACTTTCAGAAAGATTAGTGGGCTGATCCTCCTGGATCTCTTATCTTTATTGTTTCTGGACATTATTACCATTCTGTCACCCCACCCCCATCTTCTGTTTAACCTTACATGATGGTAAGAACTGCCCATTTCTGGGAGGGTCTTTGGTAGGTAACAGAAGGATTGCCTCAGGGGTAGGAAGGGGATGGATTGAAGGATTCAGCAAGAGAGATGAAGGGAGAGGAAGGAGCAGAAGGAGGAGAGGTTGGCAGGATGGAGGAATAGGAGACAAGTTTGAACACAGGGCTACTTATGGAGTTTGCTTAAAAGGTTAGCCCAGGTGGCTAGGGCCTTGAATAAAGCTGTTGTCTCCTGAAACCTGATTGCTGTGAGACTTTAACCTCATGGCTTCCCTGAGACTTTACCTCAGACTTGCCAGCTGAAGGGGATTGCAGATACGTGGCCTGGGTCAGCAGAGAAAGGCCTCACCCTCCATCCATCTCACCATCATTCAGTCCCATCCAGGACAGTTCTACACAATACTGTCTTTTTTTCCTTTTTTTTTTAAGTTTTTGGGCTACACACGGTGGCACTCTGGGGTTACTCCTGGCTCTGCACTCAGAAGCTGCTCCTGGACCATATGGAATGCCAGGGATAGAACCTGCATCCTTCCTAGGTCAGGTGCATGCAAGGTAAACACCCTACTTCAGTGCTACTACTCCAGCTCCTCTTTTATTTTATTTTTCTTATATTTCACAGATGAGTGAGACTGTTCTATGTTTATCTCTCTCCCTCAGACTCATTTCCCTCAGTATTATAATCTCCATATCCATCCATGTACAGGTAAATGGAATATTATGCAGCTGTTAGGAAAAATGTTCCACACTTATTAAAGAAAACCAAAAAACTTGTTTCTAAAGCTTTTCTGTCTTTTAACTATCCCCTCCTCTCTTTTGCTCTATCTCTGAAAAAGAAATTAGGAGAGATTATTTGATGTGTTTTTGCAATCTCTTTAATCAACTAGTTAAATTTTAGTCCAGAAACTTTAAAGTGTACTTGTATGCCACAGTTATATTGTGAGGTACTAAATACAAGTTAACACATTTTGTCATTATTCCTGTGCTGTGTAAATGCTTATCTGCTAGTAAGATGGAAAAGAGATTTCCTTCCCAGATTCTACTACTTCCAAGTAACCTGCTCAAGCTAATTCATGAAATGCACTGGACTGGTCTTGGAGAATTCCCAAAGAGTTCAATTAGATGTCAGGAAGAGAAATGGGGATAGGATACACAGTATAGAAGAAAAACAACATTTACACTTATAATTTAAACCTTGTGCTAATCTACTAATGTAATTAAGAAAGGACTGCAGTGATTAGAAGTCACAGGGAAACTACTTAAGGCTAATTAAAAGGGTACACTATTAGTGACAGATAGAAAGCCTATTTTGAGATTCCAAAATAGATGAGTGTGTCAGTGAAATGAGAACCTAAAATCAGGAGACATGAATCTAGTCTTGCATATGTTCAATTTTTAAATTTTTTAAATTTAAACACCGTAGTTACATAGATAAAGTTGTTCATGATTGAGTTACAGTCAGTGTATGTTCAATTTCTTAAGTATGCATTTAAGGAAATCCTAAAAAGAAAATGCATTTTAGAGGTGTTATAATCTCTTAATTTTTCTTGTTGACCTGTTGAGCAATACCTCAACAATTAATGTAATTTGACCAACAATTTTTATACTCAGGATCAATACAGAAAGAATAATTCTGAGAAGGAAAAAAAAACTACAGGATCTAACAAGTTAATTACAACCAGTAAACTTTTATGAAAATCTGGCAGGTGGAAATGTGCCAGATGCATAAGGATGAAAGGTGTGGAGAGTCATAAAAATCCAATTATCACAATTAGCTGGATAGAATGATTGGTCTATTGTGAAATTCACAGAGCAGTGTTGTTTTACAGGAGACTGTGGTGTTCATTTTACACAGGTTATGAAAGAGTTTGTTTTGTGGGATATTTGCGAATGGTGGAAAGCATCCCACAAATGCTTAGTTTGGCACTGAAGTTGTTTTTCATAGAGAAAAGAACAAATCATTTTCCATTGTTCAGAGACCTGAAATGCTGATTATTTCAAAAGAAGAGAGGGAAAGAGAGAAAGAAACACACAGAAAGAAACAGAGAGAGAAATGGCCCTTGCAAGTTTTTGTCAGAATTATAACACCTGGGGGCCGGTGAGGTGGCGCTAGAGTTAAGGTGTCTGCCTTGCAAGTGCTAGCCAAGGAAGGACCACATTTGGATCCCACAGTGTCCCATATGGTTCCCCTAAGCCAGGGGCAATTTCTGAGCGCTTATCCAGGAGTAACCCCTGAGTGTCACCGGGTGTGGCCTGAAAAACCAAAAAAAAAAAGAACCCAAAACCAAAACAAAACAAACAAAAAAATTATAACACATGCTTTGAAAATTTCCTTATTGAACTGTGATCAATATATTTATGTGTATAAATAAAAATAGATAACTATACATATGCAATAAGTGTGCATAATGAAGTAATTAGTAAGTTAAGGTCAAGGTTCATACACATACTTATAGGGTATATGAAATGCTCTCTGAATTCCCCCTCAATATTCTACTTAAATAAGTTTATTCTAAGTTAAATAGGGATATATTCTAGGTTAACTAATATAAAACAGTTTTAACAAGTAAAGCCTTTAAAATATTTTTATTGAGGTAACACTGATTGATAAGAATAGTGAAGTTAAGATGTTTTAGGGGTACAACTGGTACCTACAAATTGCCAATATTCCTTCATAACTGTACACTTCCTTTCCATGTGGTCTTTATAATTTTATAATTTCTCTCTTTTGGTTTCTGGGTCACACCCAATATTCAGGGATAGCTTCTGTCTTTGCTTTTAGGAATTACTCCTTGTAGTGCTCAGGAGACATGGAAAGCTGGAGATACAACCAGCTATGTGCAAAGCAAGTGCCTTATCCACTGTATTATCACTCCAGCTGCAGTATAATTTCATCTCGTTAATATTTTATCACATGCCACTTTAAGCCTTTCATTTAAAATCTCTAATTGAAATACCACTAGGAAAGCACTTTTATCATTTATTTGAAAAATATTATTTTTAAAAGCCTGTTGTTGGTTTTTCAAGTGTATTTATTAATTTTTAAGCAACTAACTATTGTGTGCTAATTATAATAAGCACAAGAACAGGAATCAGGAAAACACACGTGAAAGTAGTTCACTGAAGTGTGGCATTGACTGTAATGACAACTAGACCAACTCTAGTTTTGATTTCCATTTAACCAAATGACCATTTATTAATTTTACAATTACTTTAGTTTCAAGGGATATTTACTGCTATGTAAGTGTCAACTGCAGGGCAAATCTTTCTAACAGTTTACCTAGAGCTTAGAGCTAAACTCAGTAAATAAGACTGCACATTTTCTGGGTACTAGGATAATAAAAAGTTTATAAAAGTATGGACTATAATGAGAGCAAGTCACAGAAAGAAGAAAGAAGAAATCAGTGCAGCTGGCCATAGAACAACAACATTTCATGAAAGCAGCAGACCTGAAATGTGTTGAAGAAAAGTGGGGACTGCCAAACTCATTATTTATACCTCTCTCTTAGGGGAGAAAGGCAAGCACATGACTTTGGCTATATCAAACACAGAATATCGGGACACTGTGACTGGCCAGTCAGAAACCTTTCCCAGATTTTCCCCTGGATTTGCTAGAATGCTCTGTGGCCATAATTCTACTTTAACATTCATCTGACAGCTGAACTGGAAACAGAGTTTACGCTCAAGGAGAAAGTCCTGTGGGTAGTTGAGTGTCTTGTTCCAGACATTTTTAAAGAATTTTTCTTCTTTTGAGGCCAGGCATCAAATGCAGGATTTCAAACATGTGAAGTATATGGCCTAGCAATGAGCATCATCCAGTAATTTCTCATTTTCTCTAACTTTTCTCTCTCAGCTAGAATTCAAAATCAGATTTGACTAATGCAAGAAAGAAGAAAGCAAATATGTGATCCTCAGGTACTTCGATAAAAAATTAGGGAGATAGCTGAATTGGAAGGGGGAGAACACGATTTTACTACTTTCTTAATGATTTTTACTTTTTAAAAGCTTATTTTTTTAATTAGTGGCAGGGCATATATATCTATGGAAACATTCAACTATACAAAATTTAAACTAAAAATATTTTTCTCAGAATACATAAGTGTGGTAGCTAACACCGATCTATTTCTATATTTATTCTTTGTTCTTTTGCAGGGGCATCCCAAGCAGTGTTCAGGGGAACCTGGAATCCCTCCTGGAAATTCTCAATCAACTGGGCTCTTCAAAGTGAAGGTCTGGGGATGTAGTACTGCCAGGATGTGGTGCTAGGGTTGACCAGGAGCAATGGCAGTGGACTTGAGGTCTTTATGGCAGCATCTGATTCTGCTCAGGGGAATAAGTAATTCATAGGAATTGAATTGGAGTGAATAACATGCAAGGGATCTACTTCAACATCTTACTATCCATCTTGTTCCTGTATTTTATTTTTTCCCTACAGTAGCTTAGTAAATATTCCAAACATCTCACTTTACAAATAAGAAGATGGAGATGCAGAGGGATATTATGGCTTTGTAACTGTACTTGTAAGATACAGAGTTTTGTAAACCAATATTGCTTCAAAAAAAAGAGGCTCCTGGGAGGTATAATATTCTAAATTCAACACAATTTCATACAGTATTCATATTTATGTAAAGGATACTATCTGCTTATTTTATGATTATCTCTATGATGATAATTAAAGACCTATCTCTATATCAGAGACCTTTCGTGTCAATGTATGGGGAATATTGTTAAGTGGAATCCACTCCTGATTTTCGATCATTCTCCATCTTGTTTACTTACTAATTCTTTGTTCTGCACCTGCATCAAAACAAAACCTGTACCTATTTTTGCATTTCCATAAATTAACTTGTCTTGGATTTCTGCCCAGATTCTGAAACCCATCAGCACTCAGGTACATCACCAGCACCTGTGTACTTGTGATGTGACACAGAGTAGAATATTTTTGATTGTCTAAGAACTGATGTCTACAATCCTTGCTGGAAGGAAGTAGTGTTAAGCACTGTATATTTTAAAAAGAAAAGAAAGACCATTTCATATCTGTATTTCTGAGTTCTGACTGCTCTATCATTCAGTTACATATTGACACAGCCACTGTCCCAGTCACTTGCTGAAGTCATACCTTGCTAAAATACAGAGATGAACCAGAAGAGATTACTCCACAGCCTTCTTCTGGCTTGACAATTTCTCCACCAATCACTTCTTGCCAGTCAGACTCCCAGCCATTCTGGTTCTCAAAATCTGACATGATGGTGGATGGAAGAGCAGCCTCTGGATGGCATTCAGTACCCTGGTATCCCTGGTCACACCTGAGAATAAAAGAGGGCTTAGTACACAAGATCTAGACTCACCTTTGAAGGTTCCACTCACACAATCCACAACAATCCCTTTATTCCTTTTGTTCGCTGCGAAGGCAGTACACTAGAATTTTATGTCCAATATTATCTCTGTGTATGGTAATACCAACCTTCACTGTATTTGCTAGCTGTGCCCCCACCCAATGAAACCCTTTCTTAAAAGAAATAGTACTATACCAAAAGAATCAAAGTCATTTAGGAATAGTGAAGAAGTATATGGATATGTGCATGAATGGATGAGAAGGAGGAGTAGGATACTGGGAATTTTTTTGAAGCTTTAAAAAGTCAATTGTATGGACCAGAAAGATAGTACAGAGATTAAGGTGTGCTGCCTTGAAAGCTGCTGACTGGGTTTGATCACTGGTGAAAAATGGTCCCCTGAGCACCATCAAGGAGCAATACCTGAGCACAGAATCAAGAGTAATCCCTGAGAAGGATCAGGTATGGCCTAGAAACCAAGCAAAAAAGAGTCATATGTTCATGTCTGCTAACCAACATGTGAATTTGGATACGTTTTACAGTTTCTTTTCTGATTAAATTACATCACTTTTAGAGTCTTTTAAGTATCTGGGTCTGTTCCTATCTCATACTCATTAGTGATAATCACTATCTCACAGGCAACCTTGAGCTTCTGGCAAAGTTCTGTAGAACTATGGGTAGCAGCTGTTTGACTAATGCTTTAAGACCGTCAGGGGAAGGGACGGGAAACAATAGCAGCGCACTTTAAGTTCCCAAAGAGGACTGCAGGGTTAATTAATAAACTGGAATTTAAACACAGGAGTTCTCTTGAGGTTATATTTTAAAGATCAGATGTTTAACTTTTTAAACATGAAAAAAATTTCTTTTATATTTAAGAAAAGAACTGAAAAGAGAATCCCTTTTGGCTATCTCATTATCTATCTACCAATCCCTGTCACTGATGGCAATGTGTATTTAGTAAACACAAAATTCAGGAAGCAGAGAAGCAGAGATTCCATCCTGCCTTGTGTTATGTATACCTGCACACGCCGTGGTCACAGGAACCGTGGCCAGAGCACATGCTGGGGCACTGCTGCCCGATGTAAATGTTGTCCAAAGCCCACTCATCCTGAGCTGTATAATAGCTCTGACTCCAGCGGAATCGGGTGGCACTGGACCTGGAAACAAAGCATAATATTAAGAATATGTGTACCACATGCGGCAGACACAAAACACTGTAAGAGTTCAAAATCTTTTAGATACCTAACTTTCTAAAAACTGTATCAAGCTGCCAAGTTTAATTTCCATTTGAATTATCATGAAATTTAATAGTTCTACCTCGAAGGAATGTTAAGAGAAATCTGCCTATATTGTACTGACATCATCTTAATTGGGGCCACACCCAGTAGTTTGACTTTCTTTGTATGCCACCAATGTTGGTTAGAATTCCTGGCACCACATATGTCTGAGCACCAAAAGAGGTCAATCAGAGTACAGAGACAAGAATGGCCCCTGAGCACTGCTATTGCAGTCCAACCACCCTCAACACAAAGAAAAACATGACAGAGAAACAATTGAGATCTTGTTTCACATAAACTAGATAAATCCTTTGAAGATGATATTTTGAGAGCAATGTCAAAATATTCCCATTTATTACCACAAAAATTCTTTAAAAGCATTTTGGGCTGGGGGGTCATATCCAGAGGCACTCAGGGGTTACTCCTAGCTCTGTGCTCAGAAACCACTCCTGGCAGGCACAGGGGACCACATGAGATGCCGGAATTCGAACCAGCATCCGTCTTGAATTGACTATTTGCAAGGCAAACGCCCTACCGCTATGCTCTCTCTCTGGTCTCTAAAAGCATATATTTTTAACCTCCATAACCTCTTTATTAGTTTTCTTTAAAGTACAAACCAAACCAAACCAAGAGGATTTGCAGAATTAGTATGCATGCTCCCTTCCATTGACCAAATCTGACCTAAGCACACTATCTACAGCTATTCTTGATCTTAACAGCTCTGAATGATCCATTAAAGTCTATTGCATCTATTACCCACATATTAAATACTCCCTAAGTACATAGCAGACTGTTAAAATCTGGACTAAGCCTTTATTGTTTATTTTACCAATGATCTGTGGCTAATAGGCTGCATTTTCATTCCTAGTAGGATAATTCCAGGATTAACTGAGGGACATTCAGTAGACACAAGTTACTGCATTATGATCAGCACAGTACAGACAATGGGATATATGTGTTTTTTTCTATGGCTTGCATTTATTGTTTTTTTTGGGGGGGTACATTTGTTTCTGCACTCGGGAATTACTCTTAGTGGTGCTTGGAGATGCTAAGGATTGACCCTGAGTCAGTTACATGCAAGGTGAAACCCTACCTGCTGTTCTATTGCTCCAGCCGCAATGGCAAAAATTTATATTTGTAACTGAATAGCTATTAAAATTTTATATTTTATTTATCTTTTTGTATACCACTCTCTGGGGTACACTGGGCTTACTCTGGCCAGAGCCATTACAGTTTTCCTAGCTCCACTACTTTTAGGATAGCCTACTATTTAAATAAATATGTTATCTTATCACATATAGTCCTACAAAAATGAAGCCAGTCATGCACCAGCATTGTTAAATGGAGAATTTTAAGATTGATTATAATCTGGGACTGTGGAATATAGTACAGTGAGTAGGGCACTAGCCTTGAATTCAAATGATCTGGGTCTGATCTCTTGGCATCTTATATGGTCGGTCTCCTGAACCCATCAGGTGTTGCTAAGTGTCGATTGTAAAACTTGGGAGTAAGCCTGAGCACTTCTGATTGTGGTCCTCAAACCAAAATAAAACAAAGACTGATTATAATCTGAGTCAAGTCTAGGGAACTGGATTTTTAGGTTATGACTTGTTTTTGAGAGAAAGATTATTTTGGAGGCAGACAGGGGTGGGGGTGGTGGGAAAGTGGGGACATTGGTAGCAGGAAATGTGCATTGGTGAAGGCATGGGTGTTGGTCATTGTAGGGCTGAAACTCAACCATCAACAACTTTGTAATACTGTATCTTAAAATGATTCAAGTAAAGAATGTATTTTGAAAAATAATTTTTGTTTGTTTCAAGTAGTCTGTATGGAATAGAATAAAATAGGTGTACCAAAAAACGTCTTCTAAAAATCAATGAGAGGATGGACAGGGAAGGAAAGGCCAGTAGGTTTCTGACTTTTGTGGGTAACAGTGAAGAATGTGCTAGGAATCAGGGGACTTGACCTCAGGACTCTGGCTCTGCAATTTATCAGCTATGTGACCTTTAGTGAGAAATTGAATCCTTCAGGGCTTTTAGTTCCTTACCTCTCAAATAAAGGGATTGAACTAATTGATTGCTAAGATTCCTTCTAGCTCTCAAACTTAATGATTACTCTGGTTGTTTGTTTACTTTCTTCAAAGCTATGGTTAGAAAAACTAATGGAATATGTTATTTTGGTAATTTGAGTTATGGGAGTTGGAGGCTTTCAGAAACTAGTCCTGGATTTCCTACTTCTTATGTTTTTTTTTTTTTTTTTTTGGGTCACACCCGGCAGTGCTCAGGGGTTACTCCTGGCTCCATGCTCAGAAATTGCTCCTGGCAGGCACGGGGGACCATATGGGGCACCAGGATTCGAACCGATGACCTTTTGCATGAAAGGCAAACGCCTTACCTCCATGCTATCTCCCCGGCCCCAAGTTCTTATGTTTTTTAAAGAGTAACATGTACTTTTGTTTTTGGCATTTCTTTTCTCTAATTTAATCCTGAAATACATCTAATGAATTCTTGAAAAAGGTACCTGGAGTTTAATGTGTTGATGTTAATTAACAGAAAAAGAAACAAGAAGGGGTTGAATATTGGCTTTGTTTTAGTGAGAAAAAAAAATGACTTGTGTGAGAGATCTCTATGGCTACAAAGGTGAGAAAGCAAGGTGTGATCTCGCTGATTTGCAGCTGAATCACTGTTAAATACAACTCTTAATACAAATATCCCTCTTTTTCTCTCTCTCCACTCTTCATTGTTCTTGGGTGGAGCAATTTCATGCAGTTTGCACTGAGTAATAAGTGGGATTACAACTATGTGCATCAAGAAGTTGACATGCATTAAAAAAATCCAGGCTCTCTAGTCCCCAAAGTAAGAAAACAGTTTCTCTCTATTTGATTTCTTTCCCCATATAAACTTTGAGGCTGAAATAAAATAACATTGAGTCAGCTCTCGATAGTTAAGTAACCTGAGGAATCAAGGCAAATGAAGGTTGACTAAATTGTATTTTCCACCTTCAGACTTACTGTAATCACTTTTACCCAATTATTCTGAAACTCCTCCAGTCATTAGGTGTTGATTTGTTTATGAAGTCAGTAACTGACAGCTGTTTGGGTCTCATTAGACCCTGTTCTTATGTAAATGTCTTTCATAAAAACAAGATTAATTTTCATTGGGTAACAAATGTTCAGTTCATAACAATATAATTTCTCTGATCAGGTGTGTATAGACTCCATATTTCCATTTTTCAGCACATTTCTTTTAAGTGAACAGACCTTTGATAATCCCAGGATCACATTTGCTTGTATGTGTTCAATTTATATTTACATACACTTGAATGAAAACAGCAGAACAAAGTTGTGCCAAATGGAATACTACTTCAAATTAAACAACATTCCCCATTTCCCAATCTTTGAGAAAAAGCATACTATTTGCAAAAGTTTGAAAGGAATACAATAAGTTAAGTTATGATGAATGCTAATATAAGTACTTTATCTTCACCACTAGGATTTTAAGCATTATAGAACCCAAAACAATTACAGCACCAAGCTGACAACGGTTTTTAAAGTAGAGTTTAGATTAAGTATTACTCAGCAGAAATGTTAAAATAAATATCCCAGTAGGTTTTTTTTTTTCTTTTTTGGCTGCACCCAGCAGCGCTCAGGGGTTACTCCTGGTTCTGTGCTCAGAAATCACTCCTGACAGGGATGGGGATCATATTGGAATCTGAAAATTGAACCCGGGTCAGTGCATGCAAGGCAAATACCCTACCCACTGTGCTATTGCTCTGGCCCAGGTTGTTTTTGTTTTGAAAAAATATTTTGACTTTCTTTACCAATAGCTTTGAAGAAAATTCTAAAAGCAGAATTAAATTATTTACATAGGGGGCCAGAGAAATAGCATGGAGATAGGGCATTTGCCTTGCATGCAGATTGGTGGTTTGAATTCCGGCATCCCATATGGTCCCCTGTGCCTGTCAGAAGTGATTTCTGAGCATAAAGCCAGGAGTAACTCCTGAGCACCTGCCGGGTGTGACCCAAAAATAAAAAAAAAATAAAAATAAAATTTTTTTTTATTTACATAAATGTACTTAAAGGCAAATGGTCAGAAGGATAATCAAATACACTTTTTCTGTTTGTAAGAAGAGATAATGTTCAATAAACATTTCTTTAAGTTTCTTTAGTTTTTAAAGTTTTGGGGCCACACCCAGAGACACTCAGGGTGTCCTGGCTATGTGCTCAGAAATTGCTCCTGGCTCGGGGGACCATATGGGACATTGGGTATTGAACCGAGGTCCATCCTGGGTCAGCCACATGCAAAGCAAACACCCTGTGCTAATGCTCTGGCCCTGAGTTTCTTTAGTTTTTAATGGGATACATGGAATTAAAATTCTCTTTAACTCCACAAATTTAATAAACATCCTAACAATGTTGCAGACATTAGGCCTGAACTAAGGAGTTTAAGGATCATTATCTTTCCTCTTAAATATCTGTATCATCTATCTGATAAAATTGACCTTTTCTGAGTATAATAAAATGTCCAAATTGTGCTTCTCCTTTATGCCAAGAAATAATACTAGATAAATCTGAGTACAAAAATAACACAAAATTTTTTTCTGATAAAGATAAATACTTTTTACATATCTCTTAAACTGCATGATATAAAATTGACAATTTAGGTGGTTCAAATCCCGCATCCCATATGGTTCCTGTGCTTGCCAGGAGCGATTTCTGAGCGTAGAGCCAGGAGGAACCCCTGAGTGCTGTCGGGTGTGACCCCCCCCCAAAAAAATTGACAATTTAAAGTGAATCAAGATTTTGAAATTGTATCTCACATGTCAACAAATAAACAATTTTTTAAAAAAAAATAATGAGAATAATTAACTTAATGGTGAAATGGTGAAAAATAATCTGCAGTAGCTTTGATTCCAGAATGAAGAACATTCTGTTGTTTAGTGTTGTTTTCTTTGGTAATCTTTATAAACATGCTTGGACTATCATTGAAATTAAATAAAACTCTTCATTATATTCTCAGCAGTAGATATAAAATAGTCCGTTGCTAGAGAAAGTAGAAACTTGTTATACAAAGAATTAACAGAGTATCCAGGAAATGGCTCACAGTTGGATATAAAAGAATCTGTGAAAATCAAATTTTAAGCATTTCATTCTAACTGACATAATGATGAATCCATAAAAACAATCAAGGAAGTATTCTTACATAATGAAATAATCCAGTTTTTAACCATATGAGGTATACTTGTAATTCTAGAAAATAAACCAATTGATTTTGTGTTAAGTCTAACTTTTTTATAAAATAATCTGAAAAAAGATTTATTTAATAATTTTCCTTTTACAAAAAATTTCTGGAAAGGCAGTTACAAGAAAAATATAATTATTGTTTTACAGATGCTTTTTTCTATTATACCTATCACAGAATCTTATCACTCCAGAACTGGAGAGGCCTTTAATAATCTAATAAAATCTTCTCATTTTTACTCATAAGGAAGATGGCGTAACGAAGCTATTAATGGTTAAAATCATTTGTTTAATCGCTGGCAGATATAAATTAAGAATACAAGGTTTAATTTCTATTTTTTTTTTTTTTTGGTTTTTTGGGTCACACCCGGCAGTGCTCAGGGGTTACTTCTGGCTCCATGCTCAGAAATTGCTCCTGGCAGGCACGGGGGACCATATGGGGCACTGGGATTCGAACCGATGACCTTTTGCATGAAAGGTAAACACCTTACCTCCATGCTATCTCCAGGGCCCAAGGTTTAATTTCTTTCTTTTTTTTTTTTTTTTTTTTTTTTT
>PVKC010004917.1:0-34466 GCA_004027635.1 Crocidura indochinensis | reverse complement strand
GAACTCACATGAATTAGATATACTTTTATATTCATAATAGAAATTTGGAACTGAAATAATACATGCAGAAATATACTTTTGTAAGCAGAGGTGTGATACAGAGAAACATGAAGTCAGAAGTTAGAGGCAGTGGGGCCCGAGAGTTAGATAGGACAGCGGTGGGGCATTTGCCTTGCATTCGGCCCATTTGGGAGGGATCCGATTAGCTTCCTGGCATCCCATTTGGCCCTCAGCCTGCCAGGAGAGATTTCTGAATACAGAAGCCAGGAATAACCTCTGAATGCCACTGGGTGTGGCCCCAAAACAACCCACCCACTAACCAATCAATTAATCAATCAATCAAGTTTAATAAAATTAGAGGCATTGTTAGTTCTGGCCCTAATATTTTCCTTCTCTCTCTCTCTCTCTCTCTCTCTCTCTCTCTCTCACACACACACACACACACACACATACACACACATGCACTCACATTCACACACATATACACACATATAGTGAAAGCGTTTCAACTCAGTAGTTTTCAAATATGCTCTATGGAATTGTTGAACTTGGAGGTTATGGAACTCATTGTGGAACATGTGGATGAGTGCTAGGCTTCCCATTATTACCCGTATCTTTTTATTTCTTTAACATTAGTGACCTTTCATGGTATTCTGCATAAGATTTCTTCTGATGAAAGTGTTCTAGTAGTTAAAATAATAAAACCACTGAACAGTGTAATCTGCAAGCTCACTTCTAGTTCAATTGAAGTTCTCATATAGGTACATAAGCAGGACCAATAATTCACCCTAGATGTTATCAATTCTTGCTTGCTTGAATCAAATTAAATTCTGGGGTTTCCAAGCATCATGGAGCAATCATTATGTCGCCTTCCTTCATGTTTCTGCAGTCAGTGTGAGAATATTTTAGATGCATTAGCAGGTTTTCTTGGAACTAAAGCCATAAACTTTAGTTTTTTTCTCCAAGTTCACACAAGAGTAAGAGGTATCTGTCTCGTTTTTCTTATAAAAGATGTTTTCCAGATTATTGACTTATTGCCTATTTTTACAATATAGTGAGAAATTGGAGTGTTAAAATATAATCTCAGGGAACATGTGTTTTTCCATCTCTCATCTTTACAACTTTTTTTTCAGGAAGAATTAAGTTAGGTGACTAAATTATAATTACAAACTATTTATTCCTCTCACTATGATTCCTAGATATTTAGCTTCCAATGAAGTGTGCTTTAGTTCCTAATATTTGCCATATTTCTACTGAAATAATTTTTTGTGCAGACATTATAAGTATTTAGATTTTTCAGTTAACATGAGTTTCTGAACATGATTGTGTATGTCATAGACCATAGCAATTTTTTTCTTCCATCTAGAAAGATCTTGACCTGATGTGATGTTTCAGAGCTACCTGATACCTTTCATGTATAGAAATTACGTGCAAGTTTTTGTGCTTTTAAAATCAATTACTTTATTAAACACAGAGGTTACAAGGTTGTTCATATTACTTCCCCCCCACAGGCACAAAGTTATTTATATTGAGTTTCAGTTATGGAATGTACAACACCCTTCAGTAGTGCATATTTCCCACCACCAATGCCCCAGTTTCCCTCCTGCCTCCCCAAGCCTGCCTATGGGGCAGACAATTTTCTTTTCTCTCTCTCTCTCTTTTTCTCTCTCTTCTTTCTCTCTCACTCCACTCACTCACTCATTCACCCACTCACTCACTCACTCACTCACTCACTCACTCACTCACTCACTCTCTCACTTATCTCCCCTCTTTAGAATCTGTGGCCTGTAATATTGTTACTGAGGGGTATCATGCTTATCACTTATGTCCTTCAAGCGCTCAATTCTTGTCCAGCGATCATTTCCAACTTCCATTGTCATAGTGATATCTTCTCTGCCCTCACTGCACTCTCCTACTATTTGTGAGACGCTTCTTACAATGGACTGGTCCTACTGTCCCTCTAATCATTGCCTTTTGGAGAAGCAGTTGAACAAGAGGACACAGCACAATATAACAGATACTGAAACACTAACCCTAATTGTGTGCATATTTAAAACAAAACATTTCATTACATTAAAAGTAGTAATAAACAATATTTTGCTTTTTGTAAGGCCTGTGTAGTATAGTTAGGTAGGATTCTTAGTATTACAAATACTTCTTCATTATATAAGTGGATTCGTATTTATGGTATTGTCTTAAAAATTCTAATAGTAAAGTTTCATTTACGGAGCTCCTTCTATTTAAAACTAGTGTTTATTTTTTCCCCATGGGTATTGCTATTTTCACGTTTTAATTTTTTTTATTTATTTTTATTTATATATTTTGGGGGGGCTCATTTAATGGTGCTCAGGACTTACTTTTGGCTTTGCATTCAGGGATCATTCTTAATGGGTTTGGGGTCCACATTGGGTGCCAAGGATTGAACTTGGGTCACTTGAGCACATGGCAAGCACCTTATCCACAGTAATATCTCTCCAACTCCACAAATTTATTCTCATATATATTTCCACTTGCCAAATGATTAACTTTTATGGGTTAATCCCTTCCTTGATAATTGGAATGCTCCAATTTTCTTGTGGGTTGATAATATCTTTTTTATAGGGAATATAGAGTTCGCTATTTTTTTAAAACTTACTCTGTTGTCATAATCTAATACCAAGATGAACTATCTGCCTTGTTAGTACCAAGATTTTTCTGCAAATCCAATGGAAATTAAGTGCAATGTGATAAAAATGTGCTGCTTCACTACTGTAATCAAGAATCATACTATATGCTGTTTACAAAAGCATGGCATTATAGGAGAAAAGCATTTTAGTTGACCCCCCCTCTGCACTTGAATCACACAATCCTGTTAGTGTTATTGTTGTGGTTTGTCTGCATACAGATCTTGTTTTCTGTTTAGTTCTCTATTCTAGGGATTTTTTTTACACCTTTTAATTTTGGAACTAGTATTGAGCAGCAGCAGGTGGCAAAATATTTTTTGATTTTTTATTATGGAGTGAGTAACATTTTGAAATATAATTTTAAACTTGAATTTCAGCTCAAATCTAAAGATCCTCTGACTATTGTGATTACTAATAGCAGACATACTATTCAAGAGCTGTAGTTGGTGGGAGGTTATTGGTATTTTGGTCATTTACATGGTGTGATAACACATGTTTGAGGAAATGTATATCAAATATATATATCCATATATATATATGGATTCCTAAAACATGTTCAGTAAAGTAAGTAAACTATGATATTCAAATAAAAGAAAGAACTAGATTACAGTAACTTCTCTGTTATCTGTATAAACTAATATTGTTATTAACTTCAACCAATTAACCAAAGAAAGAAAATAAATTTTAACATTACTCCAAATCAGAAATGAATTTTAGATAAACATACAAAACACTTTTACCCACAGGTATAAGGGAACACTCGTACCTTTAGTATTGTTGGAGGTGGGCATACAAATGCTTTTGGCATAACCATGAAGAAATAGCTTCCTCTAAACTTTTCAAAGGATAATTGGTTAATTTACCTAAAATATGTACATATCTAAATATGTATTTTTAAATTATTTAATTAGTTAATTTTTGATTCTGGGGCCACATTTGGCTATGCTCAGGGTTTATACTCTTAGCTCTGCTAAGGGACCATAATTAGCAGGGATCAGGTGACCATTTGGGGTGCTAGAGATAAAACCAGTTTTATTGCATACAAGGAAAGCTCCTTACCTGCTGTACTATCTTTCTAACTCCCAAATCTTTGGAATTATCCCTTGGTATTTTTTCTAAGGAATTATGCAATATTTATGAAAAATGTTATAGAACTACTTAAAATAATAATAAACAAAAAACCCTTTAATATGTGCTGAATAATTATGAACCCTCATAAGTTTATATACTAAAAGTCTGTACTAGTGTGATGATATCAGGTACTGAGTCCCTGGAGGAGGTAATTCTAGCATGGAGTTTTCATAAATGATGTTAGTGTCTTTCTGACTTTCTCAACCATGTGAAAATACAATGAGAAAATGATTGTACTCAAGGATTTAGGCCCTTCCCAGAACCCCACCAGGCTGCACTCTGATCTCCAACTTCTTTCTAGCCTCCCAACTGTGATATGTTTATGAGTCATCCCACCTAGGGATTCTGTATCAGACAGAAAAATTAAGATACATGCTGAATGCTCAATAAATAAAAGAAATATTAAAGTATTGATTTAATAAAGACATTTAAAAATGGAGTAGTATGTTCGCATTACTATCCTGATACTTACATAATATTCACCAAATATTGTTAGGGTCAAAGTTGTCTATAGATTGTGGTCCCCATTGTGAAAAAGCATTATTTGTATGGAAAGAAGACAGGAAGAGCCACAATTTCTTTGGGCCACAGGATTTATGAGACTTTGCGCATATGCTCTGAGGAGCAGTGTAGTATGAAGGGAAAGAGCTCAAACTCTAGAATCTACCCATCATTAGTAAGTCTTGAACAAATTATCTACCCCTTCATGTCTTGATTTTCTCAAGTAATAGCACCCAAATTACAGACTTTGTTTTGGGGGTTAAATTAGTAAACAGCTGAAAAGCACTCCAAAGCCACTTGCTTCATCCATTTGATAGACAAATGTCATAACAATTATTTTTATGTGCTAGGCATGATGTTAAATTCTGGGTAGATGGTGATAGAAGCAAAGGAAAGGTTTAGTCTGCAGAAAACATAGTTTAGAGGGGAATCAAATGTACCCTGAGTAATCAAATAAATCAATAATTTAAAAATATGATGGATGCTTTGAGGCGATAATTGTTTAGGCAGAATAATTATATAGAGATTAATTTGATTCTTGAATCCAAAGATGTCTCTAGACAGGTATGACATGCAGTAGGAGAATGGAGCTCTGAGTAGCACTCGGAGCAAAAATGAGCAGCACATATTTCTGAAGGTGGAGAGCTGGCTGGATAGTATTGGAATCCATTTTACTGTAGTGTAGTGAGTGGTGGAAACAATGGCATGGGGAAGGTAGGAATGCCTGATTCAGTACTATAGGAAAAACTCCTGGAAGATTCCAAGCAATGGAAGGATGTTAAGTGAACCTAGTTAAAAGCCCAACAAAGGCCCTTCCTTCAACTCCCTGTTTCCCTAACCTTCTTTTGGAATATAAAACCACACCTGGATCACAGGACCTTCCCCCACCATGGTGGGTAAGGTTCTAGATAATATAGAAAAAGTGCTGGCTTTGGGAGAGAGAGAGGAGACATGGGATAGGCAGCCTGGGAAAAAGACATGGTTTAGGAGCACAGGTCAAGGAGAGCTTAGCAAAGAAAGCAGGTAGCAGAGAGACTCATGATAGGAAAAGCCATGAGGAATAAAGTGAGCTGACTCCAAAGAATATCTTTTCTGACTACTGTGTATTATTTCTCTGCTGCTTGTACCCTGCTTCATCAGACCCGTTCACCTGAGGGGTCAGAAAAATGGTGCCTGGAGTGGCCTCACCCAACAAGTGGACTTTATATTTTATATTTTTATTTTACAAAAGGACAGTGTCAGCTTTTCTGTTGAAGAGCATTATTCATTGAATGTAGGTGAATATATGGTTGGAGGAGAAGGAGAAGAGATATTTATGAAGGACAGGCAGGGAATGGAGGACACAAAAGAGGCTGGTAGTGGTGGAGAGGAAGCGAGAAGACATTAGACACATGGTGATACTCAGGGATTACTCCTGTCTCTACACTCAAGGGTCACTTTTGGTAGTATTTGGGGTGAGTATTTGGGATTCTGGGATGGAATTCAGGTAGGTCATGTGCAAGGCAAGTGCCTTATTCTCTTATCACTCTAGCCTCCAACACTGGGAATTTTGGAGGTTGGAACAATACATCTTGGAGATGTAACATCAATTAGAAGATAAGGTCCAGACTTGACATGACTTTTCTTAAATAATTCTTCAACTGTAGGTTTCTTTGATGGGGTGAACCAGAGGAAAGTAGGTGAAGAAACTGCATTATATTTTTTTTTACTTTTTTCTTTTCTAAGTTATGCAACTTCTGTACCCTAAATAGATGAATGAAGTATTTGGGTTTAAAGGATTTCAATGAAGGGCAACCTAAAATTATTTGCTGACAATGTTGTAGGTAACAAACAGAGCAGGAAAAAAAAAAGAAAATGCAGCCAGGAAAGAGATACCCAAGAATTCATGTAATTAATTTGCTGTAGTTGCAAATTTGGTGTATTTGAAAAGACTTTTAAAATTGAAAGTCTTTATTGTAAGAGTTAAAAAAGCAAGTTGCAGACTTGTGGATAATAATTCTGGTGCACTGGAAGTAAAAGAACTCATATCACAAATAGATGAAGAACTCTTTTAAATCAATTAGAAAACAATTCACTAGGAGGATGAAAAATTATTAGAAGAGTTGGGAAAGCAATTTATATTGGAAGGAAGACAAATTTCTGATAAATATACCAAGTTTTCTACCACAGTGACAATTAAGAAAACACAAATTAATACCACAGCAATACATCTTTCATAGAAATAGGATGAACAAAACTTTAAAACTCTAAACATAGTAAGTTTTGAAAAGAATGTAAGGAGAAGATTTATACATGGTGGTGTAAGTATAAATTGATCCAACCATTCTGATGGTTAAAATAAATTCTTATATAGAAGCACCAGGATACAAAATATGAATTCTCATAACAGCTTTACAAATACAAGTCGCAAATTGAAAATGACCTGAATCTCCATCAGCAATGGAATCAATGAGGTTTTGTATGTTACAGAGTGAAAAATAGTTCACAGCAATATTAAGGAATACATTATAGCTATATAAAAAGCATAAATAAAACATTTTTACATAAATCCAATTATATCAAGTATCAAAACCTGAAAGTATTTATTTCTGTGATTTACAAATAAGAAAATCATTCTAAATTTGCCACAATTCTATAGGTTCAGGGAGGACAATTGGTCAAGAAAGGCAAAGACTCAGGGAGTAAGACATCCTATACCTATTTTCCTGCACTGTGGTTGTTTGTTTTATCACAATGCATCACACGATGAATTATTTGGTGTCAATGAAAAAGACAACACAGGCAGAGTAGTGATTATGCTCCCTTGATTCAGAATCAAATATTACAGTCTCTACATAGTCTCCAGCAGTTAGTCATACTTTTATAGGATCGGTAAAAAATGAGCATGAATTCATTCAACAGCACAGTTAAAAAACAACTAAACCTGGGGCTGGAGCTGTGGCACAAGGGGTAAGGTGTCTGCCTTGCCCACACTAGCCTAGGATGGACCACGGAACCATCTCCTTGCTTCCCATATGGTTCCCCAAGCCAGGAGCAATTTCTGAGGGCATAAGTAGGAGTAATCCCTGAGCATCACTGGATGTGACCCCAAAAAACCAAATAAATAAATAAATAAATACATAAATAAATAAAACCCCAAAACTGAATCTATCCTGGCAAATTGGGACAATTTTCCCAGGAAAAAATGTGTCAAGATTTGGAAAGACCCAAGGGTTGGAAATTCTCACCCTGGAGTGAAAACTTCATCTAAATGTCATGAAGCCAACTTGTCATGTTTCTAGATAATTCTGAATGAACATCTTAAATAAAGGAAATCAAATTCCAAATAATTGCTTTGTTATTTCAAAGATGGATGCTTTCTGTAATGATTGTGATAAGTTCATTAAAAAGACAGCCTTGCCCACATTAAACCTCCTTTGGGATCTTTTTCTCATAAGAGTAGAGATAAAAGTTAAATAAGAGTAAAAAATGAAAAAAAAAACTTCATGCCTATATTTCTTATCTCACACTGCTGTGATGAGTGTTTTTTGTTACTACATGCACTTGTGTCATACTGGTTGTCAATCTCAAAGTTCAGCATAGGTGGTGGTAGATAGATTGAGATAATAAATTTCTTGATTATTTTCTGAAAAGCATATTGCTTAGCATATGTAATAAAGGTGGGTGAGTAATCTATTTTCTGTGAAATCTACTATAAGGGCTAGCAAAATAGTTCCACAAACTGATTGTATGCTTTGCATGCAGGTACCGAGGAACTCCCAGGTTTGATTCCCAACACCAAGTATTTCTATAGTCACCCCCTGAGTATTAAACTGAAAGAAGCCCTTACTAGGTATGTACACTACTAGGTATGACTTAAAAATAATAACAGTAAAATATGACAAGCATTTTATCAAGTAATAAAACATATTCTAATAGATTCATAGTATTGTGTTTGTGGATACATAATATTTTATTTAATTAATTATCTGATGATTTTTTGAGTTTTATTATTCTTCTTATTGGCATTATTTTTACTATTGTACATGTAGTTATACCATATTAGTACAAAAACCTTTACCAGGATTTTAAAGAATTTTGTAGTAGATCATTTTAAAGCATTAAGGTCATATCTCATTTCATTATGCACATATTATGCTTTTTATAACTTGAAGGTTTGTGGTAATCCTGTGTTGGTCAAGTCTACCAACACCATATTTTTAATAGCTCAGATGACAGAAATTTTTAGCAATGCAGTATTTTTAAACTAAGGCATGTGCATTTTTTGCATAATGAGGTTGAATACTTAGTAGACTATAACTGAGGATAAAAAGATTTTATAAACAATGTGAATCCAAAAATTTCACATGATTCTATTGCAAAATTCACTTTCTTGTGTTGGTCTGGAACCATATCCTACAATATCTTTGAGTTGTGCCTGTATTCCTTGAACAAATGTCTCAAGTGTGAGTGCTTCCTTCTCTTTAATTATCATTAAAGAGCTTTGTTGCTTCTATTTTATGGTGCATAAATAGAAACCTAGATAGTCCTTGTCGTTACACATGAAAGTTGAATGATTAAAGTTACTTTAGTATTTAGTGAGTAACTCTTGATCCTATCAGGAATTAGTTATCAATATTTTGATGAATAATTAAAACATACATATTCTAACTCTTCCTCTCTTTGACTGCTCTCCTATGTTTACTGCTACAACATGGACAGTTGGTGTGAAACTAGAGTCCATGTTTTTTGGGGGACAAAATTTAGCCATCCTCTGTAACATGAGACATTTTGTAGAGTCACTTGTCCATTTTAGATATTTCCTCTAGAGTCCAATATATGAGTTGCCAGTGGCTTCTCTACAAAATATTGCAAGCTGAGTGACCTCAAACAGTATAAATTTATTCTGCCAAATTTTCAGAGGCTAGTCATCTAAAATCAAGGTGTTGGCAAACTGGAATTAGGCTCAGGTAAAGGAGTCCAGAAAAAGTATGGGCATGGCTCTGGATTTGACACCTAACATCACCTGACCCATTGAGCATTGTTAAGGGTGGACCCCAAAATGAACTACCGTGTTTCCCAGAAAATTAAACATCCTCTGAAAATAAGATCTACATGCAGGTTACCTTCTGGGTGAAAATAAGCCCTCCTATACTCTGTCTCATAATGAAAATTAATTTATCATAAACTGTTGCTAAGGGTTGCTAAGGCAGCCCTGACTGGTGTTTAGCAACCAGTGGCATTACACCTAGTCCTGGCATCACTGCTATGTGGAGGTGGAGTGGAGGTTGAACAGGATGCTGAGAAGGTGGTGAGTAAATTTTTGATACTGTAGGAATCATGGTTTGTCTTGTTTGTATTGACAACTACCATACTACTGTACTGTATACAGGTAATACATTTCCTTCATTCTCATTTAACAATAAATGTGTACTGTATTCTTTTTTCATGGAAAAATAAGACATCCCCTGAAATTAATACCTAGTGCATCTTTGGGAGCAAAATTTAATGTAAGTCACTGTCTTATTTTCTGGGAATCAGGGTATGCTATGCTCCCTTAGATCTCTGGGGCAATGATTGGTTTCATACATTACTTGGATTCTGGTGCCTGCCAGCATTCTTTGACTTGTGGCTGTGTCTGCATGGTCTCTTCTCCTAGGTTGATTTCACTCCTCTAATGACATTTGTTACTAGAATTAGGGACCACTGGGTTATATAAAATGCTCTCCTTAGCTCAGAATCATATTTAAATTGGATCTTCAGAAACTTGATTTTTTTTTCTAATAAAGACATACCTATAGGTATAAGAAAGAGGATGTAGACATATTTCTTTGGAGGCAGTCATTAAGCCAGTGACCAAATTTTGAAGAGATTTTATGCAATACTGTTAAATTTGTATACCTACATTCCACAGATATCTGTCGTATTGAACAAATATTAAGCAAGCAGACTTGAATATGCATGAGACTGTATGACGATTATGCATAAGACAAACCTCCCCCTTTTTTTTAAGTTAGCAAGGACATTAAAGGAAGATCAGCAAATCTTGCACCAGGACTACTCATTGAGGTAGGAATGAGTGAGCTATAGTTCTATTAAAAAGAAGTTTGGTCCACACCCAATTGTGCTCAGGACTTATTCTTAGCTCTGTACTTAGTAGTTACTTACTCCTTGCAGGGCCCTAGGGACTGGATGGTATGATGGGAATTAAATCCAGCTCAGCCAGATGAAAGGCAAGAAAGAGACTTACTTGCTGCACTACCACTGTGTGTTTGCTTTCAATACTGTCATCTTTATTAGGGATACACAGTTTCATTGAAGGGAAAGGAAGAGTAGAAGACTCAGAACTTCTGAATCCAACCATTGTGTAAAAGGTGTGATGGCAAGAAAATTTGAAAATATGGATGTTCATGATGGAGAAGAAGGCAAGACAAGTTAAAATTGGAGACTGGACACTGTGGGATAAAGATAGACCTCTCGGGCCCGGGAGATAGCATGGAGGTAAGGCGTTTGCCTTTCATGCAAAAGGTCATCAGTTCGAATCCCGGTGCCCCATATGGTCCCCCGTGCCTGCCAGGAGCAATTTCTGAGCATGGAGCCAGGAGTAACCCCTGAGCACTGCCGGGTGTGACCCAAAAACCAAAAAAAAAAAAAAAAAAAAAAAAGATAGACCTCTCTGGGGCTTCTTGGGAATTAGAGAAGAGGGGTTACAGGGAGGTGATCAAAAAGTAGAGTTCTTAAAGAAAATTGCAAATGAGATGGATTTGGTATATTGTCAAGGGCGATAGGGGGAAGGATGTGGGTAAATAAAGAGAACTCCACGCTTTTTTGATCTCCAAACCACCCCATTGCCTCCAGAACATACACAAGTCTCAGATGATGAGAACAGATAATGACCCAAGACATATCTTGCATTTTAAAGTCTCTTTCCCTAAGAACCTCAAAGTAATGGCTGAGTTTTATAAGCATTTATCTTGCAGAATTAGCTACTGTTTTATTTTTAACTTGCAAGACCTCCGCTCACAAATGCCAGGGTTACCCTGGAAATTAATTTGAAGGTCTCCTGGCTCACTAGGGGACATTTTCCACCAGCCCATCAGCTGATCTTTCTTGGCAACATTGACCTCTGCACCCAAGGAACCTGGGAGGAGGTGTGCTGAAGGGCAGCTCCAGGAATTCTGAGCAGCCTATGAAAAGAGCTCATAGATTTACACCAGAAAAGGCTCATGGCTATTAAAAGAAAAGGATGAGGAGAAAAACTAAAGTGTATTAGTTCTTCCTAGGCAGTCTGCCTATTTCTACCATTTAATCAAATGTTCACTGCTTTGAAAGAGGAAGAAAAAAAATTTCTGAAGAATTAAGTTACATCATGGGTTTCAAATGTTTTCAGTTGATCCTGGAGTAACTTTGCCTCTCCATGATCTGCTGGGTCAGGACCTCCACATTTCTCTGTCCTCCCAACCAAATTGCTGAAAGCATATTTTTAATTTATTTTTGTTTGTTCAGTTCTAGAACATTTCAGGACACTCTGGTCTGAGAGTCACTGTTGTCCTGGCCAGAACATTTGTTATTCTAAGGTAGATCTTTGTGTGCTTCCCCCCTCCCCCTCTTAATTTGGGTAAGGGTGGGTTGGTTTGGGGGTGCACCCAGTGATGTTCAGAAGCTGTTCCTGACTCTGTGCTCATTCCTGGCAATGTGTGGGTTTTCTGTTTGTCCTCTCCCCGCCACTTCCAGCTCTCTGAAAGAGTTTCGAAGAACAATTTATAGCCTTTGTTTGCTGCAGCTAATATCAACTCTAGATACTGGTCTACGCAAAACACCAAAAGCTGAAGTTTGGTGTCTGTATCCCCTACATCAGGGAATATATATGGACTCGTTCCTGCACCAACTCTTGTGTAGTAAGTTCTACCATTAATTTGCTGAGCAAATGAATGGATGCATGAATATATTCTTTTTCTAGTGCATCTCCTTGACATTTGGGTTTCGTCCCCCTCTTGAGCCAATGGGGCTCGACTTCAAGGCTAATGATGATGCATTTTTAATTTGTCTTTTTTAGAAGTAACCTTCAGGGAATCTAAGCAATGACTACAAGTGCAGAATTGAGAAAAATCATATTCACCCTGAATAATAAGAAAAAGAGATTGATTATAGAAATGAATCTTTATGTATTGGATTTTTTTCATTCCTGTATGCACCACTATACATATCTGCTTTTCAAGCAAAGAAACAAGAAATGTTATGGGTCACTGGGCTTCTATAATGGAGGGAAATGACAATTACTACCTTCAGTTGTATATTATTCCCGTAACTATTGTTGGTGCATGACAGGCTTGGTTTTTAAGAATTATTATATTGAGACACAGTAATGTATACTATTTTTAATCATAAAATATATGCATATAATGCTTTAACATCATTGTCACCAATATTCATTTGTCTCCAAAAATGTCTCATGATCTCTTCCCTTTGTCCCCTCATCCATCCTATATAATCTGTGCCCCCTACACTTCTCTCATAAACTCAGTTGCATTTGGTCAATTGTTATTCCCTTACTGTGTTTCTTTATATTCCACATATGAGAAATATTCTATATTTACTCTCTTCTTCTGACTGACCTCATTGAGCAAGGTACACTCGTTTCATCCACAAGTTGTATGATTTAATCTATTCATATAACCAAGTAGTATTTTATTGTGTATATTATTGTGTATTTATACCACAATTTCTTAATCCACTTATCTCTTCATGAGCATTTGGGTTATTTCCAAATCCTGGCTATGTGAATAATGTGGCAATGAACAGAGGAGAACAAATGTCTCTTTGAAATGCTGTTTTGAGCCCTTGGGGTAGATGTTAAGAAATCAGAGTGCTGGAAATAACAAATCAAATATAATTTAGATGGAGTGCTAAAGTCCCTCAAACAGTTAAAGTAATTATACATGGGTTAATATGGAGGGCTTCTCTTCCACCACCTCTAAAATATACTATAATATGACAGCAATCAAGAAAGTGTGGTACAGAAAGACTCTTTGACTAATAGAATAGAATTGAGAGACCGAGACAGATCTCTGGTGCATAGACAGCTAATTTTGGACAAAGGAACTAGACATATTAAGTTGAGCAAGGCAAGCCTCTTCAACAAATATTGCTAGGAAAACTTGTTAACTCTATGTAAATAGAAAGAAAAAGAGCCCAAGCCCCCTCTCTTATAATGTACACTACAGTCAAACTAAGACAGTGCCCCTCATGAAATTGAAACCAGAATCATCATCAATCACTCAATGCCATTGTCCACACAAATAGAAGCAAAAATAAACAAATGAGACTGCATTAGCTTATATAAAGATGCTTCAGAGGTTGATCATTAAGAATGACAACGCGGGGCCAGAGAGATAGCACAGTGGTGTTTGCCTTGCAAGCAGTCGATCCAGGACCAAAGGTGGTTGCTTGGAATCCCGCCATCCCATACGATCCCCCATGCCTGCCAGGAGCTATTTCTGAGCAGACAGTCAGGAGTAACCCCTGAGCACTGCCAGGTGTGGCCCAAAAACCAAAAAAAAAAAAAAAAAAAAAAGAATGACAACCCATTGGTCTTGCTACTAGCATGCAATTTTCTAAACCAAAGACATGGCATTTTTCCTGGAAATGTTCCCCTTCTAGTATCCTCAGTCTCTATGATGGCATCCAACTCCTTCATTATATAAACCACATATTGAGTGGTGGCAGAGGTCATATTCAATATTTCACTTAACATTCAATGTCTAAGAAAGGATATCTGGTTGAGGTTAAGTCTCTGCCTCCCACCTGCCAGCCTTAGGGGTCATACATTACAATGAATGTCACAGTTAGAACCTTAAAATGGGTTCCATAATACCTGAATCCTGCATTCCAGTCCTGATAATGGAAGGAAGGTTGAGATCTACACTAGATTGGGGTCATTAGCAGCTCCATTCTTAGGGTGAGGCAATGACTCCCTAAGTCTGTTTGGTTGAGAAGGAAGAAAGCCTGGGATTTAGAAATCCACAATGGATGCCCACAAAGGGTGACATGGATAATCTTCACATGAATAATTGATAGTTGACTGGAGCATCATCAATTAGTCATGGAGGCTAGTCTCATTTGGTAAGAATGTGACTTCCTGAAGGTGCAGTCTTTTTTCATTTATATCCTAATTTTTTAAAAGTCAAAAATAGTGTGGGGGCTCCAAAAATTGAAATTTGATTAATCAAGTCTATCAGGTTCCAGAGTGACCCAAGGAGAGAAACTGGTATTCAGGAAACCCATTTGCTCTCATTAATAAAACAACCTTCTCCATATTAAAGTTATAGTAGATGGAGGAGCAAAGGATCTATTAGTGTGGTCCAGCTGGGGACCTCTAAGATCATGCCTTCCTTCACGGAGCTCATGAATAATGAAATAAATCGGCATGACACCGGGGAATAAGCTATAAAGTGTCACAAAATGCCAGGAACAAAATCCATCCAAAGTGCTCTTTTTCTTCCCTAGGAAAAACCTAAAAGAACTTTTCTGATTACCTGACAGTCCATTTAATCCCCAGGAAACATTCCTTTGTTATAGTTTCAAGGAGAATTACTTGAAATAATCCTTTGTACAATGTGCCTGGTTCTATTTTAGTTTTAAATCGTGTCCCCTTTCTTTGTGAATTTGTTTAAAAAAAAAAAAAAGACACCTAATCAATGCCCAAGTGGAAGTGGTATGGCCAAGACTGAGTTTCTTTCTCTCCAGGATGGTTACCTTTTGTGTCAAGGCCTTTTTCAAAGAGACTTGAAAGACTTTAGGAGCTGAGAAAGAATAATAATACCAAAAAGATCCTGAATGTTATAATTAAACTGAACAGACGTAACCATCTCTCTTGAGCATTATTGAAGAGGAGCAGCTCTTTCTTTGACTGACCCTATGCACTCAGGCTCACAGTGACCCAGATTTTAGGACCTGGGGGTATTTTCCTGCTAGGAAGATTCAGAGCTTTGGGTCATGGAGACTCACAGGCTTGACAGTCATCAGGAGCTGTGTCAGTCATTGATGGGTTGAAAGTGGGGATTGATAAAGGAAAAGCAAGGTCAGGAAATACGTCTAGTCTCTTGCATGAATGCCCTTATAGTGACTTGGAAATGCATCAAAGTCACAAGAATAGGGGGGGAAATCAAGAAAGAATTTTATTTGGGGGAGCAATATATTAGGGGATACATAAATTTGGTGATCAAGGTTAGTCTCTTTGGATATGTTTTTTCATGCCCTCTTCAATTCTAGATAAATACCATTGGTGGGTTTTTATTCACCAGAAGTTAATTCAAGCAGGAGTTAATCACTTTTTCTGATTTAAATATTTTCTTATCCTCCTTGACTTCTTTTCTTCTGCTCTTCTGTGGGGAGAGGTAAGGCTGGGAGAAGATCATAATTTCCTATTGCAATTCTGCCAGTTCCCAAACTCATTCCATCCATTGGTGCCAACCAAATTCAAAATGAATTAATACTTAACACAGAGGCAATAATTCAGTTCACTGCACAGGCACTGTATTATTTTGTCTTTCAAAACATTATTTTTTTCTTCTCCAGAGACAGACTTGCTTTTTGATCTTTATTTTTTTTAATTTTATTTTAATAATGTTTTTATTTAAGCACCATGTTTACAAACATGTTTGTAGTTGGGTTTCAGTTATAAATAAGAGCACCCTCCTTCACCAGTGCAACAATCCCACTACCAATGCTCCCATCTTTCTCCTCTCCCACCCCCTGCCTGTATTCGAGACAGGCATTTTATTTTTCTTACTCACTGCCATTATCATGATAGTTGAAACTGTAGTTATTTCTCTAACTGCACTCACCTCTCTTTGTGGTAAACTTCATATCCTGGGGTGATTCTTCCAGTCCTCATCTCTATTGTCTCTGAGTGTTATTACAGTAATGTCTTTTATTTTTCTTAAATCCCATAGATGAGTGAGACTATTCTGTGTCTATCTCTCTCCTTCTGACTTATTTCACTTATTTATGTCTATCCATGTATAGAAAAATTTCATGACTTCATTTCTCCTGATGGCTACATAGTATTCCATTGTGTATATGTACCACAGTTTCTTTAGCTACTTATCTGTTATTGGGCAACTGGATTGTTTCCAGATTCAGGCTATTATAAATAGTGCTGCAATGAATATAGGTGTGCAGAAAGCCTTTTTGTGTTGTGCTTTTGTGTTCCTAGAGTATATCCCTAGGAGTGGTATAACTGGATCATATGGAAGTTCAATTTCCAGGATTTTGAGCAATCTTCATATTGTTTTCCATAAAGGCTGGATTAGATGGTATTCCCACCAGCAGTGCATGCGAGTTCTTTTCTCCCCACATCCCCTCTAGCACTGATTGTTCTTGTTCTTTGTGATGTATGCCATTCTCTGTGGTGTGAGATCATACCTCATTGTTGTTTTGATTTGCATTTCCCTGAGGATTAGTGACATGGAGCATTTTTTTCATGTGTCTTTCCGTCCTTTGTATTTCTACTTTAAGGAAGCACCAATTCATTTCTTCTCCCCATTTTTGGATGGGGTTAGATGTTTTTTTCTTATTAAGTTCTGACATTACCTTGTATATCTTAGATATAATAACATAAGTTTAAGCTACAGATTGATTTCTTTAAAAAGAATGGAAGTGGTTCTAATGATTCAGAGATAGCTAGCTTCAAAGAAGATTCATTAAAAATTGAAATGGAAACTTTGTTCATGTTCCCTTGTTCACTTTTTGGGGGGTTTCTTCCATTTATTTTATTGGCATTTTCTTTTCTCTCCTTTACTTTAAGTTAGGGGAACATGGTAGATTCCATGGCTGCATTTTAAAACAAATGTTCAGTTCAAAATAATATCCAATTTGGCCATAACTAGAGCATGGCAGAAATAACAAGAGGTAGTTAATGTGGGATGATCTAGATGCTGTGTCAAGTTGCCCGCACATTATCTCTGTGTCTTTGACGAGAGCTTCACTTGCAGAAATGGCTCTTGACAAAGTTAAGTGGCCCTATATATTGTTTAGGAAATTGGCCTTATTTTGTGGGCTTCTTGTTCCCGTAATGGAACCCATGAGCAGTAGATAATTGTAGCGGCCTCATCTCTCAAATAATATTAGAAGTCAACAGCTATAATCTGAGCCACTTGCTTTACACAGCTTTTCTCTGTATTTTCTGTTCAAATTGTCAGTTGTTACCGGTAAGTATCTCCATTCCCTGTGGTTGATAGAAGCAAAGAGATTTAAGTAAATCAGGAGGTGAGCCTTGCGCGGGGGTTTGGGCTCTGCTCTGTAGCCAACTTCCCACAGCAGATGATAACAGCTCCCTGAATAGGTAGAAATCATGGTTCTTTGTGTTGCCGTCTATGTTACTATTACTGGTGCAGAGGCTGTGAGAAAGGGGCGTTTTCCCAAGATAGTCTGGGCAGTTAAAAACTGCCTAGGAGAGGGTCAGAAAGGGGCCTCTCATTACTGGAGGTTCAATCTGCCGGGAATCTCAGCGTTCTGACCTACTTTTGTTCAGCTTTCATACCCCTGTGCTAAAAGCAAAGTCGCCCCAAAATAGAGGTGTCTGAACTTGGTGTGCGAACTTCAGTTTCTACTATATTATCCCATATGTCATTTGCAGCACAGAGTATTTTTTTTATAACAGAAAGGTAAATGCTAGTTTTGTGAAAATGGTCATTACAACCATCGTTGGGTTATTTGCTCTATCCAAAGAAAAATCAGAAAAGTAGCAAAGAAAGTAAAATCTCGAATGCTCATCATAGATTAGTAGACACTAATAAACACATATTAACTATTATAAGCAGTATATTTGAAAGTTGTAGGATTTATGTATATGTTCTCATTTATAGATCCTATTGATCTAGTGAGCAATGATGTATGTTTTCCCACTTAATAGCTCATAAATAGTCATTTATTGCACCTTGTTTGATGGCAGCATTCTATCCAATGATATGCATTTAGATTTCTTTTTTTTTTCCTTTGGGGGGGTCACACCCGGCAGTGCTCAGGGGTTACTCCTGGCTCCATGCTCAGAAATTGCTCCTGGCAGGCACGGGGGACCATATGGGGCACCGGGATTCGAACCGATGACTTTTTGCATGAAAGGCAAACGCCTTACCTCCATGCTATCTCCCGGGCCCCTAGATTTCAAATTTTACCAAGTTTTATTATAAACAAGGATGTAGTGAATATCAATGTAGTTAATATGTTACTGACATCTATGATAACTTCTTTATCTGAAGTTACTAGAAAGATCATGAATGAATTAGATAGTGGAAATAAAAAAAGGGCAAACTAATTTTATGATTATAATACTTGAGAAATCTGAATTTTGTATCAGCTTGGTGCATACGAATATTTGTATATATTTATAATCATAGAATGGCTTATGGAAGAATTGAGTGTCAGGCCAATTATATCAATTATATCAATCCCTGTTTAGTCAGAAATCTAGAGCAGATAATGGGGGCTTTGGGGACTGGGTAAAAGTGTGACCAATGACACAGAATGATACCCAGGTACTGAAACAAACAGGTTGGCCCTGTTTGTGACAGACTATTGAATGCCCTTTCAGCTAGGTGGTCCCTACTGTTTCAACCCAACAACTCTTTTCTCTGAACCACAGAAGTTAAGTTTCTGCCACTCACTGAAGCATTGAAACTATTGTTTTGTGGGTGTGTTTGTCATTATTTCTTTCCAATGGGATTGCAAATTCTTGGGGTCAAGAAATGATTCCAGACCTTCAGGGGGCCTTGGTGGTCAAAGCAGAGAGGACAAATAGCTGCTCTGAGGTAGAGATTCCCTTCTCAGCTTCCTAAAAGATAATAGTTTTATTGCTATCAATATTATCTCTCTTCCACACATTATTATGAGAGCAATATAGGATTAGTAAATATACACTGCAGGCACACATGTTCACATTTTTAGTTATTTAAAGGAATATATTTTTGGCCAGATTATAAAGATTACAAGGGGTACAGAATTATATGCCGACATCTGCACATATTTCATTATGCACCTCCCTAGAAGGAGAGTTTCTTTTATCGCCATACTATTGGTCACTTTTCCCTCCTCTCCCCATTTCCCTGCCTACTTTACTTTCCCTTCTAGTAGCCATTATTTTGATCTCAAAGTATAAGATTTTATATTGTTTTGCTTGGTCATTTTTAAGTTGATTATATGTGAATGAAATCATCTAGTTTTATACTTCTTGGTGTAATTAAATCTTATTTGTCATAATACTTTCTTGCTACACTTATATTTTTGCATTGGTAGATTTAAAAAATAGCTAAGAAGTTGTTCATTGGCATACAAACTTCTGAAAAAATACCATGTGACTGATTTAAACATTAAAGACAAAAGATCAAAGCAGTGATTTTATTTCCAAATTTTAACATCATAATTTGGGAACATTTGAATCCATTGACCCTAAGTTCTGACCAGGACACCATTTTGTAAACACCACATTATAAACTTCTTAGGCTTCTCTTTCTCAAGCCTAAATTACCATTTAATACAGACCCAAATGTATTCCAGATAGCCTATCTGGAGAGGACACGAGGGAATGATAGGGAGGTACCTTAGACAGCAACCAATCATTTTAAATATCAATATAAACTATAACCTCCTCATCTCCTCCCTATATAATCTGACTTGTGACCCCAGACAGGGTTACCTCTTGCGAGAGGTGACCCTGACCAGTCAGCTTGGGGCTTGTTGGTAGATGAAATAAAGTCTTACTTGTCTTTATTTCAATTATTCAATCTTTCCTCTCAACTTCAGACCCTAATACTTGACTGTTAAGTCAGTGAACCTCCTGATTTTCTGGGTAATGCTCAGAGACTAGGGAGAGAAAGTCAGTCTATTTATGGGGCCCTTTTCTATTAAGAGTGGACAATAATTCATTCTTCATGAGTGATCCTTCTAGAATTTGTTGTATGAAACTCACCCAACTATGCACAAAATTAGGCTAATAGTCAAGGAAAAGATATTTGTTGTAAGTGGAAGTTTCTAAGTTGTGTGTGTATAGGGAAAAGCTCTAACCAAGCAATTGCTGTGCCTTTCAACCTTTATAGCAAAATTATCTTTCTGTTTAATGGAGAACTCTGGCTCTCTGTACATTACTGGATAAAGACACAGAGCCAGGACCATGAGTCTTTTCCTACACAGAGCCAACATTTCAGCTACAATGCCCTGAGACACAGCTATGTGTGTGATTTGGATCATTTTTCATATGCAGTGTTTTACCGCCCCAAAATGTTTACATAGTTTAACAGTTGTGCATGACCCAAACGTTAATTGTACAAAGGTGGATGAAGAATGACCAGTTACCCCCAAGAAATTTGCCAGGTGGTGCTCACTAATGCATGCTGCTTTAAAAATAAACTCCAAATAGTGAAATCCTAAAGTGCTGCAGCCATGTTTGAAGCTGGTGAAAAATAGATTGAGCTCCTGAGAGGCAAAGTTTTTCGTTACTGACCTGGAATTGGAAAAGACCTACTGATAGTTTAAATCATGTTCATGGTAAAGGGAAGCTGTGACAGGATTATCTGAATCCTCCTTTACCTGGATAATACATAAAGGAAGATGAAATGGGGACTATATTTGACCACCAGAGTCACCGGGAGTGTCTCATTCTCTAGAATATATCTGAACTGTTGAGAACAGTAAGACCATTTGCTTCTTTATGTCAACTGCTGTAACTTCGAAATTCGTAGATTTTTGTGACTGATAGACATGATTAAAACTCAATTTGTTTGGAAATGCTGCTGTTAATTTACTAGTTTCTGAGAAATTTGGTAAAAGGGATAACACATTCGCACAAATAAAGATAGAAACTGTTGATTCAGGAATGATTCCAACATCTGTTATTATATTCACACAACCTTACTGCAAGGTGCTTGTAATTAATCTCATTTTACAGATGAATAAACAGAGGCCCAGAGAGGTTAAGTGAAAAAGCTAATAAGTGGTAGAAGTGTGAATCAAACACAGGTCAATTTGATCTCCAAGCCAATGTGCAAATCACTTTGCTACACCAAAGGCTTTTCCAGAACTTGTATTGTGTTTCTGAAATAGAAAGTTATCTGTTCTGTAGGGCTTAAACAAGACTGTGTTGATTAAAAGATAGTAACATTTAATTCATTTATTTCATTCTCCTTTAAAGGAAAGAAAACTATATGCATATGACACAGATTGCTTTGCCCTTTGTCCATCTATTTTGTGTGTGAAGGTTTATAGCAATTTATTGACTTTACTCATTATCTACATTTTATGCACCTAATGATACTTATTTGCATGCTTAGTGACCTCCTTTAAAATTTTTGCAATAAGAATGCTGCCCAAAAAGCTCATCTGTGCAGCTTTTCATTGGTAAAATGCCTTCAGTGACCAAGCTAAAGCCATATATACTCATTTACCTGAATGCTATTCTTGCAATTACTGTTGGAGTGACAGTTTCTCTGAGGTACTTGAATGATGCAACTTGTTCAAGTTTAATGCCAACTATTATGAACTCGGCTGCATGCTGTTAATAGCTGGAAGGCATTGATTTTGTTTTCTGCTCTCTTATCTCAAGCCCATACATTTTGCTTGCATTATTGACTGGTCTGATCATTTCATGCACCATCTCTTTAGAAGATGTATAAATCAATGTCAGCCATGAAACTTAAGTTGTTTATTAGGCTGCCATGGAGGTTTACACCTTCATGAATATCATCTAATGTGGTTGGTGTCAGATGTTTCCAACAATCGTTGACCAGGTCTGAAGGAAGAGTACAGACTTGGAACATGTCACCCCTGGAGTAGGAAAGTTCATTCAATTATTTATTTGGGTCACATGTTCTACTTGACTGGATGCACTCTTTAATGATGTTAATTAACTTCTTCAGGGTGTTAAATTACTTTAGAACTGCTATGATTATAGCATGACATAAATTGGACTCTCTCTCTTCTAAGAGATGCATTTGAGTTTTGCACACCAAAAGGATATTTGGTATTGAATTAGTGCAAATGAAACAGCATTGCTAACATTTGAGCATACTTGATAGAAGACTCATACAGACTTCAGATCAATTTCACACTTAAATCACAGAGTCAAAAAACAAGTGCAGAAGCCCTAAAGCCTGTCCATCATTTAATACCATTACCAAGTTCTTTACCCAGTACTCAAAGAGCATCAAATTGCACCTCTAATTCAATAAGGAGTGTTTTCCATAATGAAGGCAGTCATGAAGTGCCCTACAAAATCCATTCGTAAAGTCCAGCTTCTGAATGCTTGCTCCCTGTGTTTAAAGCAGATTTTGAAATACTTTAGGCTTTATTTTCTTCTCTAATTTTTTTAAAAAATGCTTTTGATTCTTATTTCTTGCTGAGGAATTTTTCAGAGTCTTTTTAAAGATGTAGGTCAATATTCATCCTGGCAATGGCAGCAAAACTGCATTCCTTAAGACTAATTTTCAATACAACTGTGGCTTTAATAATCTTAGGTGACTGGATCTTGTACATGTATGGTGGAAAAAATGTTTGGGAAAGCCTCCTTAGCGATTTGTCACCTGAACCTGGTTATAATCTTAAAACTCCACTCACTACTTAACAATGAAAGAAAATGGTCACCAAAAAATTGCTTTTAACAATGGATTCAGCTGTGAATAACTTTATAAGCCATGGTACTTTGATAAACATTTGAAAAAAATATTACTTATGTACCAATTGCTTAAATTTATAATTAACTATAAATTCAAGAAAGAGTATGTTAATGCCCTATAAAAGCTTGAAATGCGTGCTTCCCGTAATATTAATCTCACGAGATCAGTTATTTAGAATTAGGCTCTAATTAGGATCTAGATATGAAACCATTCTAGATTAGTTTAGGTTTTAAATCCAGCTATATGTCCTAGGAAGGAAAAGATAGGAAGGGAGAGAAAGGAGGACGGAAAGAAAGGGGAAAGGAAGGGAATGACGTCAAGAGAAGATGGGGAATGAGAGAGAATGGAGGCCATGCTTGGAACTGTGCTGTCTCCAACCAAGGAGAACCTGAGCTTGCTGCCAGCCACCAGAATCCGGAAAAGTGCTATGGATCCTCCAGAAGTAATCAACCATCTGATACTCTGATTTGGAAATTAGGTGTTGCCAGTGTTTTAGAATAAATTTCAGTGGTTCAGCTGTAAGTCTGTGATACTTGGTTATAACAGCATTAGGTCATGAACACATGCTCCTTGTCACTTAATTCTGTTTTTTTTTTTTTAAATAATTGTTTGGGGCAGGCGTTTAGGGGGATGGGGAAGGAGGGAAGTGGTAAGATGGAAGATGCTGAGAGCTGGAAGACAGTGAGGAAATCCAAATCTCCTTCCAAAGTGCCCATGGGATTCAGGACAGTAGACTTCCCACGGGCCCGCCTCCACAGCTGCGCTTCCTCAAGAAGACCACCAGCAAGGTGTGGTCAGCAACCAGGTCCACTAGCAGGACCACCCTACCTGGCAAGTCCTTAGCACAACGGCGTCAGTCCTGAGGAGGAGCAGGAGAAACCTATCTAGGACAGGCCAATCAAATCTCCCAACCTGAAGACAGCAAGCGGCCCAATAATTTGAACAGACATCCGTTGGGTCCCGATGGGTCAGAAGGCTTCACACAGCGCAGATAAAAGTGGACAAGAAAGGATGCCATTGCTGCCACTGCTTCATCCATCAAGGATTGCACTGCCGTAGCAGACAGTTGGACTTGAGCAGGAGGAACCACCTGACTTACTTTCACTGTGATCCCCTCTGTTCTGTCCACTGTGACCTTGAACCAAATTCACTGTGACTGCCTCCCATATACCCCTTCCCATTGTGATTGTCATGTCTATAAGGGCTGTCCCAAGTCAACGGAAAGGAAAATGGTTGGTGGGGTGAAGGGAGTTGAGGGTTGGAAGGACCCATCAAGAACTCAAAGTAGAAAGTCAGAAAGTGACATTTGGCCACGTGGGGTAAAGAGTACCAGCAATAACAGTTTATCATGCTCATTAATTTGGGATATCAGAACACAAATGACAACTTCTACTTACCTACCCACCCCCAAGTGCATGTCTTCACTTAGAAGCAATTTCTATTTGAAAAAATATTCTTTCTTCATTTTTTTTCTACTTCCTATTTTTGTTTGTTTATACAAAGATCTGATTTGCAAGGAAATGTGCATGGGAAGGAATTTAGCAATTTAATGACTTTTCAATTGAGACAGGGTAGTCTGATAATCTACTTGGAGATGTTTCTGAGAAAGTCACTAGAAAATCACCCCTCAGGGTAGTTCTCTACTAGCTAGGCTTTGCTCCTTCTGGAAGCATGGAGTGGACACACTCCTGGGCTTTGGAGTGAAGGCTGTGAGATTTGTTCACACTATTTTGCTGTCATTATGGGAAGACTGGGAGAGTCAGGTTTTAAGTCTATCAACCTTCTTCTGCTTTGTGTGGTCAGAAAGTGGGGGCGATGGAAAACGTTCCTACCCCAAAAAAGACTTTTGAACTCTAACTATGGAGCACTAGTTCTGTTGATGGCATCAGCTTGGAAGCTACTCCTGGCATATTTCCTTGTGAAATCACTACCTGGGAATAGACCATGCTTAATAGTCAGATGGAAGAAAGTTGTTCTTTGCAGGAATGGGCGGGGACAGACTAGTTTCTCTCATAGTCCTTGACTATCCTTGACCCCCTTTCCAGTGAAGGCCTGAAATGAAGGCAGTTTGCCCTCTGTCTCAGGAGCTGAACTTTTTTTTGGTTCCCTGAGTTGGAGAGGCTAAGTGGCCAGCTGCTTTGAATGCACTGTGTGTGCACGATCTAGCTCTTCTCAGGCTTTCTGATCTCTTCCATTGCACTGCACCTTAGCCCTCAGCCAGCCAGACTGCTCTCCTTCCTAATCTGTGTTGAGTTCTGGAGTGGTTGGTGTGGTGATTTACAGTTATGGCAGTTCCCAGTATCCAAGGAGGCAGGCTGAATTTTGTGGGCTCATTTTTGGCTCTCAGCCCTGCCCTGTGGGGATGTAGGGCCAGTCCCGTTAGCCATGTCCCTTTACATCTTCCCCACCATAGGAAGGGCCAGCTACTGGTAGAGTGAGCAACCAGTGCCCTATACAATTTTTACTGCTAGGAGAGGCTCTGCATTCAAATATGGACAGAGCATCAGTCATTATGAACCCACAATTGTGCCCACAGGCTATTTTGAGGGGGCATTTCCTCTAGGAACAGGCCAGGGGGGAGGTTGACTGATGTCTTCTCATTCCACTGCCCTCTGTTATGTCTAGCTCAAGGAAAGTTTGTCCTTGGCAGTGAAAGAAGGTGAAAGTGGTAGACGAGATGAGAGTCCAGCAGTGTGGAGTGCTCAGCCCTTGAGACCACCTGTTCTCAACCCTCTTCTTGCAGAGCCAAAGGGAAGGCTGGGTGTCTACACAGAGGATGTAGTGGAGATCGGTGATGCCACCTCCCTGCGGCCAAAGATCGGACTCTGCCCACTGTGTGCCTGTCACCACCCACCAGCAGTAATACCCTAGGCCTCCCAGATGGAGAGGTGGCAAGCAAAATGAAAGAAAGAGAAATTTAAAAAAATAATTGTTTTGGTGTTTGGGTCACATCTGGTGACACTCAAGACTTACCCATAGCTCTGCACTCACTATCACTGCTGGTGGAACTCAAGGGGACCATATAGGGGGACTATTGATGGACCTTATTTGGACACATGCAAGGCTTGTCCTATTTGCTGCATTATCTCTCCAAAACTCCAGTCGAATTCTGATAGACTGATGCCTCTTTTAGGGTTTTGTTATAACTCCACTTCTGTCTGCTGAGACTTGTCAAGTTCTCAAGGTTCACTTGCAGATTCTGCATCTGCTTGGTTCTAATACGTCATGTTGTCTGGAGGTCCTGAGTATATCCTGTCTATCCATGCTTACTTCTACTTTGTATTATAGTCCTCAGTAGTCCTCAGATTGCCTCCAGGCATTGGGACTTCTTAGCATTAAATATGTTCCAGTGCTTAGTACTTTACCCCTGGTTATGCTTCAGAATATGTAGAATTTAATTGCATGGGGTCCTTGGCCATGAGAAAAATTATGTTTTGTTTTATAATTTGAGTATAAAATTGTGTTTGCAGATGAATCAGAAGCCATGGGAGAAGTAATTTCAACAAAGCCAAAAATTCAAGGCATCTAGAAGCAAGTGTTGTGAGAGCTGCTTATATTTCAATATGTTTTTGAACGAAAATATGTTGTTCACTGGATAATTCCAAGTCCAAATATTTTCCTAGGGAATATGATGTTGAATCATACTTACAGTTGGGGATACTTAATTCACTGTGTTAATCAGTATGCATTTAACTTCTCTATTTTTAGTTATATTAGTTGCTCAAATATTCTTCTGAAATACATTATATTTGCATAATAAAATATTGCTATAAACTTTTTAATTCGGAACTTTAAAAGCACCTTATTCACATCCAGCTGACTTTTGATCATTTCATTTAGTGAACTAAACAAAATAATGTGCCTGAAAGTACTTTTAGAGCTACTGCTGTGCATATCATATTAATTATGAAGTTTGAAAAGCAATGTTCAACTCTAAGCTGCCACATTCAAATAGGCACTTAGCAGCATTTAACCTGGATTCAGATAATCTTTTATAGCCCATCTCTGATTGTTGCCTGCTTTCTGAATTTTAGACTTTAATATTGTGTATATGGAGCTATTCCTATTCTTTTGATACTAACTTTTGTGGAGAAGCAATGTAGTACAATGCATAACAAGGACTTAGGTTTGAGGGAGAATTCTATATAACTATGGGTCCCATTTTGTTCGGTGTATGTATGTCTATCATCCCATCACTTACCTTAGTTGAGTTAGTTTTATCATCTGTAAACATGACTAATAATATTCACATCATAACAACTTACTTGAGGATTAGACTGAATAAAATAACAACTGAAAAATGTTTAGGCCACCTCAGGAGGAAGGCAGACCTAGCTCCTCCATCCTGCTGAAGTATCAGCAGCTGCACACACCTCACAATTATTGCCACACTAGTGTCACAATTTTATCACTTTTTCACTAATATTTGCAGACAGCTACCTGCCTGAAACTCCAGGTATGTTGATTCAGGGATTGAGATCTTTTGGAATGTTTTTGGAGTTGGGTAAGCCACCTATTTCCAGCGCCTCTGTACTTCCAGAAGACCTGAGAGGCACATCCATAATCTACAACCACCTCCACCATATCAGCTAATCAGTTCAGCTCCACAAATCCCTGAAATCTTAGACCATATAGACATATAAGTGGCCATGCAACACCTCCAAATTTTTCAATACTGATATCACAGAAAAAATGCATCAAATTAGATATGAAATTATCAAAATAGACACCTCAGATCAACAAACAAAACCAATAAGGGAATGAACAGCTAGCAACGAATAGCCTAGTAAACCTTCAGATAATGACATTGCAAAATATGATAATTTTTACAAATTTTATTTTATTTTATTTTATTTTTTTGGTTTTTGGGCCACACCCGGTGATGCTCAGGGGTTACTCCTGGCTATGCACTCAGAAGTCGCTCCTGGCTTGGGGGACCATATGGGAAACCGGGGGATCGAACCGCTGTCCAACCTAGGCTAGTGCAGGCAAGGCAAGCACCTTATCTCTAGCGCCACCGCCCGGCCCCACAAATTTTATTTTAATGAAGTTTTTAATAATCCAGTTACCATTTAATTATCATAAGCAATATTAAGTTAATTATTTGTACCTGCGATGGGTCAGGCATGAAGGAGAATGGGAAATTGGCGAAATGGTGGAGGGAATTACACTGGTGGAGGGTTGGCATTGGAACATTGAATGCCAAAAATAACTATTATGAGCAACTCTGTAAACCATAGTATTTAAACAAATAAATGGATAAAATATTAAGTGTGTAGGTCATATATATAGTATTTAAGAAATAAATACATGATTCGAGTGTAGGTGATCAAGAGTTAAACCACATAAAATTACTTCAGCTAACAGTTATCTATTTTTTTTTTTTTGGTTTTTTTTTTTTTCTGGGTCACACCCGGCAGTGCTCAGGGGTTACTCCTGGCTTCATGCTCAGAAATTGTTCCTGGCACAGGGGACCATATGGGGCACCGGGATTCGAACCGATGACCTTTTGCATGAAAGGCAAATGCCTTACCTCCATACTATCTCCCGGGCCCCTAGTTATCTATTATTATAAATTCTAGGCATACAAAAAGGTAAGATTTTAGGAAGCAATGGTATATTTTAATAGGAAATTCAATGATAAAAGAGATCATTAAGCATTATAAAAATATTGCCAGGTCACTTGAAGTGTAACTGTACCCTTTTTGATTTAATATGGCAGAATTTTGACACAAATTGAATACTTTTTCCTCCTCAAGTCCAGTGATAATGGCAGCAAGGGAATAAGAAGAGCAAACTAGGCATCATGAAAGAAGATGAGTGGAGACACAAGCAAATAAGGTACTTTTTATAGAAACCTTGAGTGACAACTAAATAAACAACGTAGAGTAATATTAGCCTCAGTAGTTGGAATGCAGTGAAAGAAAATTAAGTTTATAAATAGTTAAATTTAGTGACTTAAAAAGAATAAAATGTTGGGGCCAGAGTGGTGGCGCAAGCTGTAAGGCATCTACTTTGCACGCTCTAGCCTAGGACAGATCGCGGTTCGATCCCCCGGCATCCCATATGATCTCCCAAGCCAGGAAAAGAGACTACGAAGAGAAACAAGAAGACATATGAAATGCCATTGTAATAAAAAATAGAATTTTAAAATATTAAAATAGTAAATAAAATATGATAGTTGACCTAAAATTCCAATAAAAATTTGTAGTATAACTGAAAAACTATGCCTCAATCAGAATAGAGAATCAAAAAAGAGGCAAGAAATAAGAAATTAATTTTTTGAATTAGGACAATAATTTAAGGAGTTTATTAAATGACTAATATAAGGTCTAAATATAGAAAGTGAAGGTAGTGAGAAAAATATTCATCCACTAATAATAGAAAAATTCCAATAGCTGTATAATATGAATCTTTTAGACACAAGTAGTTATTGAGTTCCAAGGCATTTTAGCTATTATATACCAGAATTCAGGGACAGAGAAGATACTAAAAGCTTAATGAATTAAAAAACAAAGTAACTCCAAGGGCCAGAAGACAGTTCACATAGCAGAGCATTGTCTGAGTTTGGTTGCTGGCACATGGTTCCTGGTTCATGGCACAGTCCCCCAGCACTGTTTGATGTGGCCCCCAGAGCACCAGAGTGCCTGAAGTCTAAAAACAAACAAGCAAACAAGCAAAAAACTAAAGAAAAAAACCAAAAACAAATCTATCCAGACTGAAGTTGAAATTCTTATCAGTAACATGAAGTCAAGAAAAAGAACATCGATATTTTTTGTTGTTGTTGTTGTTGTTGTTTTTGGGTCACACCCAGCAGTGCTCAGGGGTTACTCCTGGCTCCATGCTCAGAAATTGCTCCTGGCAGGCACGGGGGACCATATGGGGCACCGGGATTCGAACGGATGACCTTTTGCATGAAAGGCAAACGCTATCTCCCGGGCCCCGAACATCAATATTTTGAGAGAAAAGAATTACCAAGTAAAATTCTGTACCCAACCAAATGATCACATTATGAAGGTTGAAACAAAAATTTCTTATATGAAAGAACCAAAAATGTATTTTATGATAGATAAATTCATAGCTATGTTTATGTACATATAACACATACAAAATATATTTAAAAGATTGTGTTCTAGCTAAAAAGATCAGAAGGCAACAAAGAGGACTTCCTAGTACCCATAAATAGGAAATTTAAACTTAAGGTGGAGAAATCATATTCAGGATGACAGAATAACCCCAACTCAGAGATTAGTCAGTTGATTTCCATTACTTTCACAGTTGGCTTTGTGCCCTGCTTACTCCTAATCTTTTATTATTTTAGTTTAGTTTCTGTTTTTGGTTTTGGGCCATTCTCAGTCATTCATGTTCAGGCTTGTCTCTGCATTCAGGGATCACTCCTGGTGGAGGTCAGGGGATCTTATCGAATGTTGGGGATTGAACTCTCTTGGCAGCAATAAGACAAATGCTTTACTCACTATACTATCTCTCCATTTTTAATATGTTAATATATGTTTATGTTTAGCATGTTCTTAATTTTTGGTTTTATTTTCATCACACACAGGAATACAGAAGGCTCTGGGTAAAGGATTGTCAGTAAAACATGAAAGGCAAGAGAGTATATGATTATTTTGGGATTTTGGTAAATGATATTGATGTGATTTTCAGAGTGAATGAAATCAACACTTGAAAGTGGAAAAACTAGGGAAGGACTAATTCCTGTCTCTCTTTTCTCCTCCTCCTCCTCTTCTTCCTCCTCCTCCTCCTCTTCCTCCTCCTCCTCCTCCTCCTCCTCTTCTTCTTCTTCTTCTTCTTCTTCTTCTTCTTCTTCATCGTCGTCTTCTTCTTCATCGTCTTCTCCTTCCTCTTCCTCCTCCTCCTCCTTCTTCCTCTTCCTCTTTGTTCTTCTGGACACACCTGGTGATGCTCATGTGTTACTCCTGGTTATGTGCTCAGAAATCGCTCCTGGCTTGGAGGACCATATGGGATGCTGGGAGATGGAACCATGGTCCATCCTAGACTAGTGTGGTCAAGGCAGATGCCTTACTGCTTGCATCACTGCTCCAGCCCCTCTTTTCTCTTCTTGATTCTGAGTTCTAGTGGGAATGAGCTATGCTTATGCTTTCTAATAGACAATTAAAATTGTCTTGTCTGACTGGGTCATGTAAAGCTATTGATGAAGACATTCCTAAATATAGACAAGCAAAACTGTTTCATTCATGATCAATTTATAGGTAGATTCTTTCTGTTACTTGGTGGTAGCAAAGTTTGTTTTTCTAGAAAAAATCGTCATGATATTTTTTTTATCTGACAGCAAATGCTTAATAATCCATTCAATGGTAGTATTATGAGAACATTAACCCTATGTTGTTGCTGGGGTCATTCTCCTTTTTTTGAGTCATATTTACTTAAGCCAAATAAATAAAGTAAAAGTTTTGGCTTTACCTTTAAAAGTTGTGGTATTGAAGCTGGAGCAGTGGGGCTAGAGGTAAGGTGTCTGCCTTGCACATGCTAGCCTAGGTCAGATGGTGGTTCGATCCTCTGATGTCCCATATGGTCTCCTGAAGCCAAGAGCGACTTATGAGTGCATAGCCAGGAGTAACCCCTGAATGTCAATGGTGTGGCCCCAAAACCAAAAAATAAATAAAAAATAAATAAAAGTTGTGATATTTCAGAATGTCAAGTAGAATTTCAGAATATCAATTTTGAAGTGCAAATTCATCTGAGGGGACTTCTTTGTGGCTACAAATGTAGCTAGTAAGATGTTTTCAGCTTCAATTTTCTGCATACAATATTCTTGTGGTCACCTGGACAATGGAGGCTTTAGTTTTGGTTCATATTTAGAGACCTTTGAGGATGCTTTTATTCTAGGATGGAGTGGATTCCTCCAATTTCACTTTCCACTTTCGACTTTGTACCTAATAATTCTGAAGATCTTGAAGATCAAGTTCAAGTCTATTTGGTGGGGCAATGGCTTCCCAGCAGAGTAATCTCTGGGATTCTACTTTTCATTCAGAGGTTATCCTTTCCCTGTGTTTCAGATCCTGAGTCTAACTTACATTCTTATCAGTGCATTAGTGCAGACTAAAAAGATAGACTTTTGATATTTTATGTATTATTTGTAGTTGTACACCTTTAGTGGTAGGATTTTACTAAAATGCAATAATGATTTTCAAGTAGATGAAATGATATTTTTTTTGTTTGTTTGTTTTTGGGCCACACCTGGTGACGCTCAGGGGTTATTTCTGGCTATGCGCTCAGAAGTCGCTCCTGGCTTGGGGGACCATATGGGACACCGGGGGATCGAACCGTGGTCTGTCCAAGGCTAGCGCAGGCAAGGCAGGAACCTTACCTCTAGCACCACAGCCTGGCCCCATGAAATGATATTTAATAATAATTGCCACCCCCAGTAGAGAAATAAACAAAAGAAAATGAGCATAAACTGCAATGAATTTAGTTTCAAGTTTTACAATTAAATGACTGATGGTTAATTCAAATACAGAAAAAAAAAGGCAAATATCTCTGACTGTTTAAGTAACAGAAAAAAAATCAAACTGTATAGATGATCATTCATCTTGTCTGTGAAATGTTCCTTTGCTGAAGGTAGGAGAGGGAAAAGATGACCTTTTAATGCCCCTCTGTTCTGTCATTTTATGATATTTGCGAGGAAAAAAAGCCCGACTTTCAGTGCAGTTTTTCACTGTGATTTTTTGAAGCGATATTATGAAACCAGCCTAGTTTCTATCTGTCAATTTCAACTTCCTGCAGTGAAATTTCCAGGTACTGAGTTTTACTCCGCAGGAAACAAATTTCTTTTTCTTGTGATTTGTCTGTTTTCTTTGGCCTTCCAAATCATATACAAAAATGTGTAAGAATAGTTCCCTCCACGGCATCCATGGGGACTCCCTTTGACTTTTTCACAGATAAGATAGACTCAGCGTCAGAAATAAGGAAATCAATTTTCCGTTAATGGTTGATAGTGTAGTGAATGCGAAGATTAAGGGAAAGGTAAATACTTTTAGTATTCAGAAAGGTTTGTCATTGTTGTAAGTCACCAGGCTTCTTTGTGAGAAATGTGCTCGGTGGGGGTTAGTCATTGATGCAGGACTTGATGTCTGGAGCCTGATTGGTTCCCCAAAGTTTACCACTGTGTGGCTTATTCGGACAAGTTCTAGCCACAAACACCTCTTGGGTCTCCAAATAGAGATGGTGAAGAGCTACTTGGCTGCTAGAAAATCATCATCTTACATTGGTCTTAAAATTAAATAAATATTAATCTTCCCCTAGAGAACTTGGCCCTCTCTCTCTACCACTGGGACCATATGTCTTACAGAGCATTTTCTATTTTATTTTTTATGGGGGGTGGTTGAGAGCATAGTGGGCAGTGATCATGGTTTACTAACTCCTGGCTTTGAGCTCAGGGATCACCCTGGCTATTAAACCAGGATCAACCATGGGCAAGATTAACCCCTGTACTCCCTTCCCATACCTCCATTTTCCTTTTTATATTTTTGACCTGATTTAGCTAATATCCCCACAAAGTAGGCATGATACTCCTCTGCTTCTTTACTTGAACCTCTGCTGAAATTGTCTTTTTCATAACCACTGGCTTTATGAAACTCATTCTGACTTTATTTGCATCTTTTTGGATCTAAGGGATGTATTTTAGCAATCAGATAAGAATAAAAAATACCCCTGTCCCCACCTGGCATCCTGAAATAACAACCATCTAAGCTCATCTGTTCTGAAGAATGACCACATTGTTGAGAGCTATTGTTTACCTTTCTCTACCCCCATCCCAGAGGAATCACCAATATGTCAGTTTAGCCAGTCTAGACACTGCCCCCTCCAGGAAGGCCTGCCTGGCCAATGGTGTCCTCCTCTTTCCTGCTGGGTGCGGGGAGACACTATGTGTGATCAACTCCACAATGGAACCACTGTCCACCCTCTGACTTTCTCTTTAGATGTGATTCACACTTGATGCTTCTGCCCTACCTTAGGGCCAATAAGCATTTCTTGTGCAGGTACTGGGGGAGGAAATAGACATATAAGTTAGCTTTCCTTATCTGATTCCTCTGTTTCTAATAGCATCACTCTCAGATTTTGACAAAGAATATCGATTTCCGACTGGTATTTGCTGAGCAGGATCAATTCCTGCCCCTGCAGTTCCTGGACCAGAGTCAAACCCATGTGTACAATGTGTTCCAGTGCAGGCCCCATATCTCTACAGCCTCAAGTTTGTCCCCAGGCATGGTCAGTGATGGTTACCATCATATTCACTCCATGCTTTTTTATTGTTCAATATATTATTTTGGTGGGGACTGTGTAGTCTTGGGGCTATTTTAGGCAGGGAATTCAGAAGATGTTAGTTATCCTTCTGGTGGTGCTCAGGAGTCCCCAGATCTTTGCTCCCAGTAACCAAACCCAGGTTGGACTCATGCAAAGTCCAAGTCCTAATCCTTGTATTCTCTCACAGTCCATTCATTGACTGACCCTGAAGAATTTATTCTCAAAAAAAAAAAAAAAAAAG
>PVKC010004916.1:0-34482 GCA_004027635.1 Crocidura indochinensis | reverse complement strand
TGCTTATGCAACGAACTTTTTTTTACTGACTTTCAATTCTTTACTTATGAATGAAAATAACATTAGTGTTAAACGGAAGTTTAATTAAGGTAATATTTATGAAACTATGAATCATAGTGCCTGAAACATAGTAAGGCACATGGTGGATGCCCTAATGAGAATAATAAATGAGAATTAATTATAATGCTACTTAGGTAAGACAAAATAAAACTGTTTTATTGACGTCTGGATAAAACTTTATGATGGAGCTATTTTGGTATGTCTCTAAAGACGATTGCTTTTCTCGGTGTAATTATTATGCTATCTATTGAAAGGAAACACAAGAAACTGAAACTTGGGGCAGGCAGTGATATTATAGAAACTGATGTTTAAAGATTATCTTCAAAGGAAAACAAAAAAAAAATGATGCTATTGCCTCCTACAGGTGGTCACTGGAATGATGGGGGAGAGGGATGGTAGTCTTGAATGCAATTGGTTGAGAAAAAGAGTGAGGGTGGAGATTCTTTCTATTTTTTCATCTAAATTTCCAAGAGGCATTGAGTGATTTTTTTTCTTTTCTGAAAAGGGCTTGGCAAGTCAAATAAGTGTGGGAACCTCTGCCCCAAAGCAGGCAAGCTGAATGTCATATGCATGATAGTCATCTGCAAGTAACTTTGAGAGGAGCACTGTTGTTTTCTTTGTTTTGTTTTTGTTTTGGTTTTTGTTTTGGTTTTGGTTTGGTTTGGTTTGGTTTTTGGGCCACACCCAGTGATGCTCAGGGGTTACTCCTGGCTATTTGCTCAGAAGTAGCTCCTGGCAGGCACGGGGACCATATGGGGAACCGGGGGATCGAACCGCTGTGTCTTAGGTTAGCGCAGGCAAGGCAGGCACCTTACCTCCAGTGCCACCGCCCGGCCCCCCTTGTTTTTGTTTTTTTAAAAACACACTTTAATTCTTTGCTTCATTTCACTTTCCTAGGTTGGGGAGAGGAGAGATGGGAAAGAGAAAAGAGAGAAAAAAAGGAAAATGGGAGATAGAGATGGAGAGAGAGAAGATAAATGGGACAAGATAAGAGAGAGAGCTAGAGGCGCACTGCTGCCAGTATTCTAATATCACTCATGAAGAGCCTGTAATCTAGAATTGTTGGCCAACTTAATACCTGTACTCTTTGCCTGCTTTTTCTATCTGTTTCAAACTTGTCCTTCCTAACAAAGCACCCTGGGGAAGCAGTCTCTTACCCCAAATCCTGTATAAAAGCCTTATATTTACTTGGTTTGAATTTTGGGTTGGGGTCACACCTGGAAGTGTTCAGGGTTTACTCAGAGCTCTGCTTTCAAATATCACTTTAAGCAGTCATGGGAGCTTAGTGGGTGTCAGGGATCAAACCCAAGTTAGCAATGAAAGTACTTTACCTTACTTGATGTACTATCTCTCCATCCTTTGAAGCATTATATTTCTATACATGTCCTTAAAGGGTGGCTTGTGGGGGGGGGGGGGAACAAAAATGGAGGAGAGGAGAGCTCATGCACAAGAGAGAGGTCGCATTATTTCTAATAAATTTTTTTTAAAAAAATAAATGCATTAGGGGCACTGTTTTCTGACATCTATTATTGCTAATGTGTAGTTGTTACTTAATTTATGTTTATATTAAACATTCCTCATGCCAACATGATAGCCACAGGCTTGACTGATGAAGACAAAGAGAAAGGAAGAGAGAAAAAGCCTAGGGGAATCTGCATAAATAAATGGAAATAAAATTGGCTATTTCAACAGGATGTCTCAAAATGAATAGTTTTCTAGATAAAGGCATCACCTTGCTTAACCAGTGGCTCTTTCTTGGCTCCCAGCCTATTTATACTCTAGAAAGCTATTATTCTTTTCTTCTCTTGCCTCATTTACTAAAGGGATATTAAGGGAAGAGAGGAAGACAGGTAATGCTAGCCTCATTGAGGGCCAAACTCATTCCTTAGTCTGATGATTTTGTGGTATGATTCCTATTTTCAGAAGAGAAAGAGTTACACCAGAATTGGCAAGCCAATCTTACCTGTGATATAGTTTCCAGTATTGGACTAGATTTTACTAATGCTGAAGCCATTGTATGAAAGAGAAGATGTTGTGTGACTTGTTTTTTAACTTAATGCAAACTAATGTACGCTTTGAAAGTGCTGATCTTCTCACCTCAATTGGAAAAATGCCTGACTATATTGATTGACCAAATGAAGGCCTCAACGAGGTCAAGTGCATTTTAGATACTACTTGTATTGTCTTAATCATCCTTTTTTGGAAAGCTGAGCCTGTGAGCAAGACTTTGAGATTGAGGAAACTGTCTGAATCAAGTTCTCTCTACCTTCAGGGAGTCATTTGCTTCAAACAAAACATTTCTCGAATACTTTCTTGCAATTCCTTTTAATAACTTCATTACTTTTCCTATATCTACATCAGTACCATCCCTTTAGAAAAGTCTCATAGATTCCAATGGTTGCTAATCACACTTCACTATAGGCCTCATTCCTCTCTGAGATCATAGTTATATAATTTCTAAGTAGAAATGGTTTAGAATATTGTCTCAATTCACTCTTGTTTTCCGAGCTATAGAATACACTCCAAGGACTCAGGTACAGCATCCATTTTTATTCATAACATTTTGTTCAGTTAACACCCTACATGGCCCATAATCAACAACCAACAGATGACACTGGTTGATGGCATTGGTTTAAGGTTCTTCAAATTCACAGACTTCTAGATATTTCCAGGACAGGCCTCAGTAGGATGAGAGTGCCTTTGAGTGAACAATACATTCTCTGTTTTGTTATTTAGGGAGCAGCTTGAGATATCTGGCTTCATAACTGAAAGTTATGTTCCACATAGGTAGCTTTTAAATTTAATTTAAAGTAGATTCTAAGTGAACCCATTAGTCACTTTATTATGGGCTTATCCTTCTTTCCTAATACATACATCTTGCCATCTCAGGGTATAAAATTTTGCATTCTGACTATATGCATGCCTGTAGTTCTACACTCCTGCTTATTTTTCTGCCAATGATCCTTATAGCTATTTTCTACATATTTTTATGGAACACCCAATTTTCTTTAACAGGTAGCTTGTATTTCTAAAAACATTTGATTGATGACTATTCTCCTTGTTTTTATGTCAACTTACTGATCTTTGCTGTCCTTTATATTTCTAAAATTCAGATGCAATGAATGTGAATTAAACCTTAATAAAATAGAAGAGTCTCTAAATTATAAAGTCCCCTTTATGTTTTACCAGGATTATCTCTAGAGTTAGGGATTTTTTTAATGAATGAAAATGATTCATCTTTCTGAGAATCAAAATAAATAAGGAAATAAAAAGTTGTATGGACTTTAGAACTATAGCTTCCTTTTAGCACTTTTTAAATCATTTTATTTGAATTTAACTATATTTTGAGTCATTTCAGTCTCTTTAATAGGACCCACTTTTTCTATATATCCTTATTCCAGACACTTTTCCCCTCCAATGTTTTGAAGGAATTATCAATAAATTCGAATTAGATTGTGGTTGTGAGTGATACCTGACACATAAGAAGTGTATGTTCTAGAGTCAAGATAGCCAAGTGGAGGGGACACTGGCCTTGCACACGACCAACTCAGATTTGATATCTGGTATCCAATATGGTCCCTTGAGCACCACCAGGAATGAATCCTGAGACCAGAGCAATAAGCAAACATTGAGAATCACAAAATGTGCCCCATCCCCCAAAGTTAGTTAATTTGCTATAGATATATAAAACTATTACCATTGGTGGTGGAAAATCCTGAGCTGGAAATAAGGAATTGTCATTCTACCTATGTCTCTAATTAGCTAGGTGCTTGGCCAAGTCAACGTCCTTTATGCACCTGAATATGTCCATCTATGGAGCTAAATTAAATTGATTTTACTATCCCACAGGTTCTAAAGAGCTAAGCAAATTAATGAACTTGTGACCTATGAGCAATTGAATAAATTTTGTTTCATTTTCATCAATATTCAGTGGCATCACTGTCAAAGTAGAGTTTCTGAAGAAGAAAAAAATTTTTTTCCTTTAGACAGTTCCCCTCCACAGAGTCCAGTCCCTTTTTCTTATGACTCTAATGAATGATTTAGCTTTTGCATCTCCTTTCACTACCTAACAGCCATAGAAAATACAGAGCTGTTGAAAAGTGAAGCCACCAAATAAAAAAAAATAGCTGTGGCAAGGTAGGGTGCACTGGTGAAGGATGGTGTATATTGTTTTACTTAAATGCAACAAATGAACAAACTTGTAACCATGGTGTTTAAATAAAGCTTTATAAAGCTATTATCAAGACAGTCGCACTATCATGGAAGACAGTGCCTAGCAGTAGTTCTAGAATACTCAAAGAGAACTAGTTGTTGTGAAAAGGAGGAAGCCAAACACAGCAGGCTTGCTGTGGCAGCTGGATGGAGCTCAGACCATGTGCCAGTAGTGACACCCAGAGACGTGGAACTACTGTATATGGGGTGGGGATTCATTTGTTTGGAGGAGTCACTCTCCCCGGCATTAAACATCTCATTAAGTGTCTTCCTTAATTTTAGTGATGTCCAGAAGCTTTCAGAGATAATCTGAGCAGTCAGTGAACTGATGTGTCTGCCAGGGCATGAATAGCATAGATTGTTCTGTGTTTGCCCTGGGTCTATCAGCAGCAATAAATTTTAATCGGTTAGGCACTTTTCAAGCATGCTACTGTTTGCCAAACACTATTTTTGGCAGGCATCTGTAACAAAGCCTAATGCATTATGCATATTATTTCCACAGTATTGCATTGTATTAGCGCATGTAGTATTTGTATGGTAGTTCTGTACATTCATTACCGAAGTATTATCGTATTAATGACTTTGGTTAAAAAAGTATTAAGAAAAATTAATATTCATAGAATATGTATTATCTGATGGGGGATAGATATCATCTATTATTGACTTTCATAAAAGATATTATTATGTGGATGGGTAAAATGGCATAAAAGTGCACAGCAATCATGGAAGAAAATCTGAATTACTTTAATGGTTCTTTGAATACAGAATGTTCAGTTTTAGCATGATAATGACAATGATTATTATAGATTAAATTATTGTGAGTTCATTTTATTTAGAAGTATAATTTATATTAGGGACCTCAAAAATTTTATTTCATGGCTTTGTATCTTATTTATTTGATATCCTGATCTGTTGAATGATGCTTTCTCTTTTTTCTTTCCCTCCTGTTTCCATCCTTCCATGCAGAGCAAAATACCATTGGACCTTTGAATCTTTAACTAATTTTCTTTCTAAAAACTTAGAAAGGGAAAATAATGCACTATGATAAAATTATCTATTGATGGAAGCAACCCTGACCATTGATTTCTCCAATGAAACGTAGGATTTAATACTATTAAATATGCTTGGTATCACTTTTCCTATTCTTATAACATGGGCCATGAAGTTAGTAATAAGTTATTTTCTCTACCCTACTGGCAATGATATTATTTCCACTGTTGCTAGTGTGTTGCTTTGTCTTATTTCTCTAAATTTGAGAAATAATATCTAGAGCACTCTTCCTCTTAGAAACCATTTTAAAACCTGATAGTTTTTCACTGTCAGAAAATGTTAGAGCTATTCTTCTTTTCACAGGTTTTGATTCAGATAACACCTCTTTTCAAGAAACTCCAAATCCCTGCAAGTAACTCTTCTCTCAATTCACAACACCCCATTTATGAAGAGCAATTTATTCTCACTGCTATTAAAAATGAACATTCTTCTCTTGCATAGCACTGTGCTAGGCAATAAATGACTAAAAGAAGTGTTTGAGTTACCTGCTAGACATTATAAACCCAAAAGTATCATGTCTGAATAGGCATTTTGGGAATACACACCACTCTATCACAATCGTCACCTTTCCTATGCAATTTGATAGAAGAAAAAAATTCTTAGCAGAGTTCATGCATTTTGAGCAAAAGTACTCTTTTTAAAAAATAAAATTGAATTAGCCATATTTTTGTAGATGGTAAAACAAATTATCTTTTTATCGTTTTATTCCATTCACAGATATGAAGCCAGAGCAAATTTTTATTCTTCATTCTTCATAGATCTTCTTTCTAACACATGTTCCATTCTAACTACAATAAATCAATAAAACTTTGACCTGGCTGCTTTCATATCTCATGTGCTAATTCTTGGCTAGAAATAAATTTCCTCTGGGCAAATACCACTACTGACTTTTCTTTCTGTCCCCGACCCTAAGGGGACATAGTTGGTATATACATGGCACTTAGCAAGCAATTCTTGTTCCCTTTGTGCTCAATAAATAAATAAATAAATCAAGACTGTTAATAAAATCCTTGAGATTATTCCTCAAAATTGGAATAAAAAATAAAATTATTTGATCAGAAATGGAAATGATTACTTATACAAACCTCTCCAATAACTGTACTTCATATAAATATCTGAAAGAAACCAACATAAAGAGAGAAGATGAATGTTTTATAAATGAGAAAGCCTCTTACTAGGAAGGAAATCAAATCTCTACACTCTTTGAAATAGGCTATCTTTGGGCTATCCTTTAAGAATGTTTACAAAGACTGAGCATAATTGGACTGTCTACCCGCTCAAATTTCAAGCTGTTGACCATATAACTACACATGCTTTGAGACACTCAACATCTGGCCTTCTCAAGGAATAAAAATGGTTTTAATTGGAAAATATAGCCCTTGTACCCCTCTTATATATAAGGATCAAATGTGTGTGTGTGTGTGTGTGTGTGTGTGTGTGTGTTATATCTAGTGATGCTCAAGGCTCCTGGCTCTGCACTCAGGGATCATTCCTGGCATACTTAAGGGACAATATGGGCTGCCTCAGATTAAAACTACATTCAAGTCTGATACATATAAGGCAAGCATCCTAGCTATCACACTATAATTTGGCCCTCTTCTCCATCTTTCCTTTTCAAAAGTTAGTGAAAATATATGAGCTAGAAAAAAATGACAGTATGTATGAGTTTGCCATAATTTATTTACCTTAAATAACGCTGGTAACATTTTAATTCTAAAATATTATTTTCCCTCTTAAAATTATAATCTCTAAAGTTCTAGTCTCCAACTAGGTATGTCTCCTTCCCCAAATGAGCTTTGATGGAGTGAAAGGTCACTATTTAGTAACTAATTAGCAATTTGGAGACTTAAGATTTTAAGAGTAGAAGGAACCAGCTATAATCTTGGACTCTCTTCTCTTTACAAAGTCCAAACTAGATCAATAGATTTTTTACCCTATCTCCCACAAGGGGAAAAGAAAACAAAAACAATCATAAACTTGGAGAGAGAAGGGAGAAGAAAGCTTCTCTAGTAGGGTCTTATACTCTTTCAAGATGAAGAACAAAACAAAAATATTCATCTTATTTTTCCACACAAGGATAGAACATTGCCAAAATCACTTTTGGTCCACTATAAAATAACATTTGTAAAATAGTGCAGAGATTAATACAGTGGTTTCTTTTAGCTGATTTTTCCCCCTTGAAGTATGTGCTTGTTTGACCTTATCAAAGGAGAGAGAAGACAAGAATGAGTATGAGAAAGTAGTTAGTAATATGTGGCCTACTGTGTGACTTGAAGAGTTATACATTGGAGTAATGTGTTTTATAGAGCTTCATTTTCTAGAGGAATGATTAAGATCAAATTGTGTGTTACTTGCACTGGGTAAAAGGGAAAAGATCTCTTACACAGTTGAGTGTGTATTATCAAATCCCAAATTCTTTTTTTTTAATTTTTTTGGTCTTTGGGTCACACCCAGCAGTGCTCAGGGGTTACTCCTGGCTCTATGCTCAGAAATCTTCCCTAGCAGGCTCGGGGGACCATATGGGATGCCTGGATTCAAAAGCAAATGCCTTACTTCCATGCTATCTCGCTGGCCCCAAATCCCAAATCCTTAATTGTAGCTTAAGGCAGTAGTATAGTTAAGTTTCTGGGATTTATTGAAAATTGAAGCAAGTTCTAATAGCATTTGACTGTGATTGACACAAATCTACGTGAATCATATTCATGTGACAAATTTGCATAGAAAAAACTATTCTTCTGAATAAAATTCTATTTCCTATATAAAAAAAATACTGCTTTGTTGTTGATTATGTTGCTTCTTCAAATAATTTGGTCAGTAGATAATTTGTTGAATTTTCTTGAGATGATTTATCTGAGTTTTGCTTTCTGATGAGACATGTGTTGCTCGGCTTTGATTTTCCTGGGTATCAATGCTATGAAAAATAAAATTTTAAACCTGAGTTCATTGCAGGAAATCAAACTTAAAAAAATGAAAATAGGCCCTAGACTGGAGAGATAGTACAGCAAGTAGGACATTTACCTTCTACATGACCAATCTGGGTTTGATACCCAGCATTCCATCCCGTGAACACAACCAGGAGTAGTTTCTAAGAGCAGTCAGAAATAACCCCTGAGCACCACAGAGCAAAGCCCCCAAACCAAACAACCAAACAAAAATGTAAATGATCTCAATGTCTGTGAATAAAATCAAAATAATTTAGTCTAAATAGAGTATAGGAGAAGCATATAGACTCATATAGAGTCATATAGACTAACATAGCCATTATCATATCATGAGGCAGTCTTCCAAATATATCTATTTTTCTCAGAAAGGTCCTATTAATAGTTTTATTCTCAAAAGTAGATAAGATAACTAAATATTATTGGATATTAATTTAATTAAAAATCGACCACAAAAAATCTAAAGTAAAGGAAAACTAGGGAGTATATATATTCATATATGTACATATATTTCAGAGAAAGTGACAGTGAGATTCTAGGTGCCTCATAGGTATCATAGAGAATAAAAACAAAAGCTTATTGGAATTTTTAAATTTCTGACTTCTCCCCAGGTAGAAATCCACCAGGTAGCTTATATGAATGAGCACAAGAACAGATGGATTAGAGTGTTCAGGAATGAACCCTATAAGGAAAAATTTACTATAATTCACCATTTTGGAGTCAACTAAAACAGCAACACTATTTAAAATATATGGCGCCTGACTCTAACAAATCTTCCTTTTTAATCTCTGTTAAGAGCTTCTATTTCTACATGCCTGCCCTGCCTCTTATTCCCCAAGGCACCCAATAGCTAAGCGCTGACATTTTCAGAATTTTTTCAGTATATGTAAGCTGTTTCAGAAAATAACACACACACAAACCAAACATTAGTTTAAAACCATGCTTTTTCTTTATTTTGTTCAAACACATAGTAGAAAGGAGCAAGAAATTTGGATAAAAAAAAAGCCTGTGTTTTCTGCCATGTGTTATTGTCTGTGCAAGTCTCTGAAGCCTCCAAGTCTCTTTTTAAAGTGGGCGTTTGGTACTTTTACTATAGTACAGTCATCAATGAACTTTATCATCATTCTTAAATGACTTTTGAGCTAGCCTTTAAGTATGATAGCTCATTTAATAAAATGTTATTTCATGAAAACTAAAATATAGCAACTCCCAATATTGACCTCTCTGGAACATGTCACACAGCAGACTTTGTCATTTATGATAAGGCCAGACACTATTTTCAGCTGTACCTTTTGCCTCATGTAAATCTCAAACCTTAGGTTTCAAGCTAATAACATTCAGTTATTCATTTTTGGAATTTTGCATCTAGATTAGCATTTTGTGCTTCTGTTGGTCAATCCTTCAGCCCATCCCCATCAAATTTACAACCTAATTACTTCTGCTTACGAATAACTAAGAAAGTATGTTGTCCCTCATGTCTGTATACATAGCTTCCCTGGTCAGGAGACAGGGTGCACCTCTCAGCTGCTTTATTAGTCCTGTCTTGCCATCTAGTGATAACTAAGGCTTATTGATATTACTGATCCAATATTTTATAACAAATCTAGCTTTCACAGGTAAGCATAAAGTTTCTGAAACAGACTTCACAGTAGTGAAGTCTGGGTAGATCTACCAAGGTTTGCTGAGTGCAGTGTACTCCCATTCTCACATTGGCATCTGCCTCAGCTACTTTGGAAGCTCTAGTCTCATTCACTCTAGTTCTAAACTTTCATCTGACTTAAAGACTAAGAACAGGAACAAGAGTAGAAATGTACTGTTTTCAAAGATGACTCAATTTCAGGGCAAGTATTCTTCTATAAAATATTTGGTAAAGTTTTGGGGCCCGGGAGATAGCATGGAGGTAAGGTGTTTGCCTTTCATGCAAAAGGTCATCGGTTCGAATCCCGGTGCCCCATATGGTCCCCCGTGCCTGCCAGGAGCAATTTCTGAGCATGGAGCCAGGAGTAACCCCTGAGCACTGCCGGGTTTGACTCAAAAACCAAATATATATATATATATATATATATATATATATATATATATTTGGTAAAGTTATCTATATATATATATATTTGGTAAAGTTTCTCAAAGCAGTTTAAGGATCTATTTATTCAAGGTTCCATCCCCTGCTGCCTTGAATAGATTTTGTCAAGTACTAGAAGGGAGCTTCAAGGATATAGCTTGTGATGAGAAAGGGGAAATAGGACAAAAATAGACTTGTTAACAGCTAATGTAAGAAATTTTGTGTGTGTTCACTTAGGAATATAATAAGGAGTTAATGTAAAACATTTCAAAATGCTTTTGGGGAATTTGGCATGAAGGTCAAATCTTGACTTATGAGCAGGAAGGAGAAAAATCTTTCCAGCTTAAGTGGAGTGTGAGTAAAATTTGAGTGAAAGACCATCTGTGATATTTATTACTCTGAGAGAAATGGAGTACGTGGAATGCTGGAACCAGATACTATCTGTCAGCTTCCAAATCTCAATTATACCCCTCTCTCCTGCTTTGGTATTCAGCGACTTAAACAATTTGGTATAGTACTTACACCACAGAATTTGGCAGATTGTTGCATTCTACCCTCCCTCCAAAATGGTTGGAAAGCCACATATTCTTGGCTATTGTGATTTTTTCTTTCAAAGGATCTCTCAGATATGAATTCTGTTTCTGCCATGTCTCAAATGAAAATACTTGAGCTGAGATAGGATAAATGAATCTTTCAGCAGCATAGCTGAGTATCAAAGCAGAGTGAAAAACCAACAAAAAATATTTTTCTGAATGAATCTAATGCTGGTTAACTTCAAAAAATCTGGTGTCATTTTGTTTTTTTCAAATGCTGGAAAGCAAAAACATTTGGCACTATGACTGTCTGTTGCTTGTACTAAAATATTGTGTTGCAGGTAACTCTTCTTCATCCTACACTTGTGTAGGATCAAATTGTGTACCCAAACTCAGATGCCTAGTTATATTACTTAGAGTTGAATAAAGGTGAATGAGAACCAGGAACCTTCAGGACAAAAGTAAAGAATTATAAAAGAAGTTATTCGATATATAGTAACTTTAACATTCAATGATTAAATAACATTTTTCTGGAGTTTATGAAGCTTTAACACTGCATTTGCTAACCTGTTTAGGTTTCTGCATACTGAAATAGAAAGTCCATTAGGTTATTTAATCTGTAATCACCATATCTTATTCTGTATAACTCCGTTTTTGTATATTTCCTAACGATTTCAGCACTAGGATGTGGTCTTTGAAATGGAAACAAAACAGAAAAGTCAATAGGTTGGATGTTTTAGATGCTTCAATGTGGATTAACAACTAAGTTTTCCTTTATTCCTTAGGACCCTTCTATACTAGAAAATAAATGCTATAACTTTATTCTACAGTGGATTGTCATTAGAGAAATTCAACTAGACATAAGATTCATGAAGATCTTGCTTCATGATTTTCTTTTATGTTTACTTTTTCCTTTATTTTGCATTGCTTTTTATTCTTGTCTTATTTCTCAGTCTATGAGATATTTATGACCAGAGATGCTGAAGGATGAACCAACTGAGATCTCAATGTTGTTGCCAAATAAAAACTTTTCTGCTGATAGATGTCAGTGATTTTCTTGAATCTTTCCATCTTCTTAAGTGTACATATAAATATTTGATGTCATATTGATCCTTTTTTTATATGTGGCAAGTTACAATTTAGGTAACTGTGGAGCAAAGGAATAATGGTGAATCCTTAAGCTTATTCCAAAAGGAAAAGTATCACCGACTTGGGTTTTGCATGCTTGTAGAAAGTCTCTGACTGGTAGTAGTACCATAATTCTCTATGCACTGAGAAAAGTGTGCTTGCTATCAGGGAATGGTATCATTTAGTCAACTTCTGAAATGCATTAGCAAATCTAGGCAAATTGTTCAGTGCAAATTATTATATAGTCATACATCATTGCAGAAGAATATTGACTAATAAGGCCCACACTGACCCTATAATTCTTTTACCCTATAAATCTAACAGTACGAATTTAATAAACCTGATAGAATAAGCCATCTCTGAAAGGTTTCCAATGAATAAGAAGAAGAAAGAATAAATGAGCTTGCTTTTAGAGCTACTAAGAACTGGACCTTGGGAGTACAACAGGCTGTGATTTGATGCTCTTTCTCTCGTTGCCTGTATCAACTTAAAGGAAACACCAAGAAATGATACAACATGTAAGGTGTTTCTTATATATGCAGTGAACCTGAATTTGATCTTTTGCAAACTCACAAGGAGTAATTCCTGAGAGCAAAGTCAGGAGAAATCCCCAAGCATTGTTAGATTATTACCCAAATAAAAATGTAAAAGAGGCTTTATATCCAGGCTTAATATCTACTCTTTTATTTTATGTTTGTTAGGGTTAAAAATAAAATTGTTAATAAACTAATAAAAGTTTAATTAAACTTTTTAAACCTGTAAACCTTTTTAACAATAAAAGTTTAGTTAACTTTTAAAAATAACAGCAACACAATTCTTGTCTTTATGGGAGCCCTTGATACAGGACAAGGTTTAGATAACTGGAATGACTTACAGTAATAAGAAAGAAGTCCCTTGCCCTTTATGTGTCTGCTTGCCCTTTGTCTGTTAGCCTGCCTCCTGTCTTTGATCCTTTTGTTTATTTGTTCTGTTCCATTGGATTCTTCACAGCCTATATCTTCTATGTTCTTCACCATTCCACTCCAGTCTTTAGTACTCTTTGTATTTCCTCCATTGCCTTATGTGGAGAAAAACAAATATGTAAGTGATTCTGAGAGTGCATTTATGCTGTTTAAAAGTAGTGGAGGTTTGGAGAGATAGTACAGTACTCGCATGCTTCCCTTGTCTAATCCTAGTGGCCAGACTCCTAAGCTTAAGGAGCCAGCAAGTGAACTTACTTTGAGCCCCTACAGCCCCGCACTTTCAGTTTCAGACAAGTTGAATTACGTTATTATGGTACCCATTTTAATTTAACTCGTTAAAGAACTTATGTTCAAATCTAGTCACACTTTGAAGTACTAGGGTTAGGACTTCATTATACAAATTGGAGAAGGATGTCAAGACAACAAGACAACTTAGCTTTTTTTTTTTTTTTTTTTTTTTTTTGGTTTTATAGGTCACACCCGGCGGTGCTCAGGGGTTACTCCTGGCTGTCTGCTCAGGAATAGCTCCTGACAGGCACGGGGGACCATATGGGACACTGGGGTTCGAACCAACTACCTTTAGTCCTGGACCGGCTGCTTGCAAGGCAAACACCGCTGTGCTATCTCTCCGGGCCCCAACTTAGCTATTAACATACCTCCTGGTCTCTCCATGTTCAAAATTGCAAATCCAATTAGTAAGATTCTCCTAGCTTTTTACCTTCTATCTGAGAACTTCTATAATAGGGTCAGAAACTGTGCTATTTTACGATTAAGAAACCATCTTCCAACAAAAATATCCCTTCTGCATGTTTAACTCAGCTGCTTTTATTGTTTATCTGCAGTGACTATAAACTAAAACTCCCAACCTTAAATCCTCCATGAATTAGTACAAAAATAAATTCATCTTTGCTGAACTGTAGATCTGAAGTGATCTTAAAGGCGAATGTGCCACAATGAATTGCTGAATCTGTACCTTTTCACATTAACCCATTAATCACTTTCACCTTTAAGCAATCACTCTGCCTTTATTTATATACTTTTTTCCCCTGAGAAAGGAGGAAAAGAACATAGACCCAGAGCAGTAAATTAATGTTTACTCAAGCACAGTTTCTGTTGATGAAAAACAAGCACTGCTTGGTTAAAATGAGGCATAGATCTTGTTAAGTCTACTTGTCATTGGTGAGCATTGAGTTAAGCACTTTCAAGAGGTGAAACTTTCCTTATGTAACATTTTGAGATATTATTAATTGAGCCATACCATTTCTTACCTTCACTTGAAAATGGCACAATCTGAATGGAACCCTTGAAACAAAACTGGTTAAAGTCATTAGATATTTAGTTCAATATCACCTCTGAACAATGGAAGTGATGATTTTGTTCTAATTTTCTAATTTGGAAAACCCCCAAAATAGGGGAAAAAGGCCCATTTTATATTAGGTTAGGGTTAAAAATATATCTTCTATGAGTTCCACATTTCTTAACTATATTTTTTATTTAAGTAACATGGTCATAGTTGGGTTACAGTTATAACCAGAACACCACCCTTCACCAGTGTAACATTCCCCCCTCGCCCCTTCCCATCCCCTGCCTGTATTCAAGACAGGCATTCTACTACAGTTATTTGCTTTTAAGTTCAGTAAGTTGTATTTTTTTTCCTTAAAGGAGAAGAGTAAAAAAATATAGTAAAGGTGTGATAGTGGCAATCACCATTATTTTCATAGGTCCAGAAAAATGGGGAAAATGGAAAAAAATCCTTGACCTGATTACTAAAAGGCCTCACCACAAAAGTTTATTGGCATAAGACTGACTCTGGGTTCCAGGCATACCAGTCCATCCAACTTGAGTCATTCTCAAGGTCCTTGTGAAACTTTTTCACACTTTAGCTATTTTTGGTATCAGATTCTTATATTTAAAGACTCTGGATTCTGTGCATTTCTTTCATCATTGTCAGGCCGATATGGAGCATCCTCTAGTTTCAACATACCATTAAATGCGGAGCGATCTGCCCTGCATGCAGACTGTTGCTGAGTTGTCTGGGTGTTGGGAGCACTCTTTGGAGCAAGTCAATGCCAAAGCAGTGGTAGGTCTTGCCTGGTAGAAGCTTTGAACCTGGTAATGTTTTTTTGGTTTTTTTTTTGTTTTGTTTTGTTTTGTTTTGTGGTTTTTGAGTCACACCCGGTAGTGCTCAGGGGTTACTCCTGGCTCCATGCTCAGAAATTGCTCCTGGCAGGCACGGGGGACCATATGGGGCACCGGGATTCGAACCGATGACCTTTTGCATGAAAGGCAAATGCCTTACCTCCATGCTATCTCCCAGGCCCCGGATCCTGATAATGTTATAGACAATTGTGGTTGTTTCCATAGATGATATCCATTGTTCAGGTGTGTGTGGGCGATGTCCATTCTTCTGAGGCCTGAGCCAAATCATTATACCAATGTTCAGGGTAAAAGGCCTAATTACATTACCAAATTTGTGTTCCCATTTCTATTAGATAAGAACTTGTTTGCATATGTATTATTTTCTCATTTTAATGCGCCTATACAAAAGAGATGCAATGCCATAAGATATTGTTGCTGCATCTGATTGCTGACGAATAAAGTCCAACATTGTCCGTAACTTGGTACAAACATAAAATCTATACAGAGATACTCTCCTACCAGTATTGCTTGTAAAACAGATCTCTAAGGGGGAAAATCGAACAATCAAATAACAAATCCAGTGGACAAAATTGTCACTATATGAGGATATTCAAAAAGAGTTATATGTTAAGGGAATACATCTGAGATATACAAAGAAGATGCATGTGACCCTTTTATGTTTTAGAAATAGTATAGAGGGAGGGGGCTGTTTCTGAGACACCACTTTGGTCTGTGATTTGGACAAGCGAAGGGAATGTGGAGCCATGTCCTCCCCTTGTTGCCTGCTGAAGCTTCCAACTCCCTGAGAGTGTTTGCTTCCTAATTGCTGAAGTTGAAAGTTCAGCAGTCCCCTCCCAGTCCCTTGCAGGAACAAGGAAGCCTGCGGTCACTTTTAATTGCAACTCAACGGAACTCACTTGCTGGGACCCTGAGCAGGTGTCCGAGAATAACCCTGGGGACGGGGAGGAAGGAGAGAGGAGGCTGTGGGGGGCAGCCGAGGCTGCGTCTTGACCTTATCTTGGCCAAAAAGCCTCCAGCATGGAACCTTGCCGTGAAACTTGCCTGCTGACGCTTCAGACTCTACCCAAAAAATTACTGTGAAAGATGTGTAATCCACCTTGGCCAAAATAAAAGTCATTAGTACAGAAGAATGGTTAAATATGGGGTAACAAGAGATGGGAGTGAGTGAGTTATGTAATAAAACAAGCGCTTGTACGGTGTTCAGATAATGACAAGCAGATGAAACACAATGATATCCATATATTTCTCATAATGTTCCGCACAGGGGCACCAGCTCCCATGCTGTTTCACAATGGACACGTTTAATAAGGAAACTTCCCTGGTAAGTCCTAATGCCAGAACCAATTGTGCTGCTATTCACACCTCGCAAAGCCCAGGAGTACTGGAGGAAGGAGGTAGAGGGGTGCTGGGGTGACCCATGTCCCGCACCCCTTCAAGCCTAGGAAAACCAATAAACTCCTCCAAGGTACCCACCTCTTTGGCTTGCCCAGCCATGAGTTCCACTTTTTGTACTCATAGTTCTTAAGATATAATTTTTTAAAAAGCATAGGTATTCATTCATATTACCAAAAATGCCTAACATTTTTCTCAAATGAGAACTAAATATAATTCTTAGACATATCTCAGAAGTATATAAAGTAGTTAATTATGAGCAAAATATAAAAACTTCATTTTCCAAAGTTTCCACAGATTAAATTTTATTTAGATTCTTACATTTCCCAATTGATATATGCTAAATTCCTGAACTTATTTGAAAACATAAGCATTTAAACATTGATCAACAAAATTCTCCTTTTCCTGATACCTTTTAAATGAATTCACATATAAAGTATATAATATGTTGATACAGTACATATGCTAATCACATATTATCTAGGCTGTAGTGTTTATTATGTATTTATAGATTATGCATGCACACAGAAAAATATGATTGAAGTTAGTATGACTAATTGTTTTTTTTCTTTCATAAAATGATAAATTGAACCATTAAGTCCACATGATTTATTTATAGATGGATATTTGCAGTGGTCTATATTTCTCATCTACAGGTAGCCAGGACTGATGGTGAAAATGACATACGAGTGAGCCAGATACTAATTTTGAGTTGTAATTAGACCTGGTAGCTGTAGGTAAATGATTTTCTTTATCTCAGATGTAAATTATTTCTTATCGAACACTATTTTTTATAATAGAACAAATACTCCTATCCTGCACCTAGGCATGCCAAAAACAGTATATCTAGAAGGGAAATTTGTATAAATCAGTACAATGAAAGGCTAAAATGTAACAGCATAGGAGGATATACCTTGGGGAGCAGCTTTTTAACTTCTATTATTCTCATAGCCCAATTTATCTCAATACTATCAAATATACAATATGTACTTTAGACAGAGTTCTGTGCATTTGATTCACTTTTTGGGGGGGTGTTTCTATATATTGAATCATCTTAAGTTTTTTGGTATTGTTTAGTAGTTCCTCTTTGTCAAACTATCCTAAGTGAGTCTCCTACTTTTAACATCCTACAGCAATTTTACTAATTTAAAGCAAGTGTGACATGCTCAGACTTCCTGGGTGGATAAAAAGATGTCAAAACAAATGTTCATGTTTTTAATTTTATTTTATTTGCTATGTCTGGGAGGACATTTATTTTTCAATGAATGATTCTCACCTCTGCTAATAAATGGAGGATCTCATCATTAATTTCTACAGTTAAATCTACATCATTAATTTCTACCTAGAATGAGGTTCACAGTCCCTAAGAAACAAGAGTTCCTCATACATTTGCAGTACCATTTTCTCTTGGACATCCTTAGTTCATGGAATGGAGGTATTTGCCACTTCTTGTTATCCTTCACTTTTTAAGTGTCTCTCACCTTGTTCAGAGATATCTTTTCATTGCTTCACTTGCCATTTTTACTTTTTCAAAGATGCTACTATTGAAAGGCCCTCTTGCTTCTATTGCATAGCATTTGTCACCACTGCTAGTGCTGTCTCTTTTGAGACCTCTACTTTTTTTTCTCCCAAACATGAAATGGCTTCTATAACATCAAGCTATAATAAGAGAGATAGAGGTGATTTCTATTTCTATGCTATATATTGGTCCATCAAGGTAGCACTCTACTCCAGGTTAGAAACAATTACTCACTAGGGTCATTTTGTAAAGAATGTAGTACAACAATTGGGGAGAGAGAATGCAAAGGGCTGGAGCACATGCTTGTCTGTAGGATTCTCAGATTCTATCTCTAGCACAGCATGATCCTCCAAGAAACACCAAGTGTGGCCCCTAGACAACAAAACATTAAGAGAAAAAATGTATTGCCAGTAGGACTAGAATCTTAAGTTTGATTTGATCTTGCATCATATTTTATTTATTGTGTAGTTACAAGCACCATCATTTATTCCAAAGTTTACCAACAAGGTAAACTTGCTTGTTTTAGAGTGCTCCATTCTAAATCTAAGTCTAGAAAAAAAATCAGTTTTGAATCCCTGCATTGAAAAGCAGAGAGAAATGTTCCCACCCTACCTCAAATGCCTATTGTGATTGTTCTGCCTGTTGTGATTATTCTGGGACAATATTTTGAAACTGTTTGTGAAGCCTTGTATTTAATGTTGTGAAATATGGTGAAATTCATGTTTGTTTTATTTCTGTTTTGTTTTTAATGGACTGATGAAAATTTTCCATGGACAGGAGTAAAGTGAGCCATCCAGTATCATACAGTAAGATTGAGTCCATGCTGGGATGAATAAAAATGCTGTTGTCTAAGCCCAACTCTTGATTCACTGCCACACCCTTTCTGTGATGCTCCTCACAGTGTGTGCGAAGCAAGTGTCAAATGCAGTTTGCAGTTTGCACAAATGCTCCAATAGGTTATGTCCCCTTTTGGCCTGTCTGGTATTGCTAGAGGAGTACTCGTGGAAATACTGAGCTTTGCACATAGCAGTGGGTAAATTTCAGTGATAGCTGGAAGCATTTCCCAGGATTCTAAACTAGATAGAATGTTCTAAAATCCCCCTAGGGGAGGTCAAGGTTTGCTCATTGTAGGTGATCACGGTATTATATTAATAGTCAGGATTTTATTTTAACCAGCAGGACTCCAGACTTCCTAAAGAACTCCAGCGATGTGCCTGGAGTGATTTTCAAGTTTTCTTTCATTGCAGTCTGCCCATCTTGCTACCTATAAAAATACACACACACACACACACACACACACACACACACACACACATATATATATATAAAATGCATATATATATATATATTTTTTTTTTACAAATAAGCAAGAAGATGTGTGTCCTAATCAATTCTAAGACTATGCTGTCTGCATTGCAATTTCATGTTTCTGCATTCATTTCTGTTCTGAGCTACTGATCACCTCATAGTAGACTCTGTTTACTAATTTTTTTCCTTTCACTTTTGCAACAACATTGTATAGGATTAACTACATTATGCTAGCACTAACCATTTGCCTATTACCTAGCCTATCTAGACCTTGCATGAAAAATCTATCTAGAAATCATGAAAAATCAAGTAAAGATTAATCATCAAATTTAGAGAATGATTATCTCATCATTCATTCATTATGTTTCTCTTTGACTTGACATGGTTCTAACCTCAGTTTTTGATCATTTAAGAGTATTTGCCTCTCTTCACTATATTAAGAGGAAAGTTGCCCATTTTCTACATGTTTATATCTAAGATACAACTACTTTGAGTCAGAGTTAGCCATCACATGAGAATGTAAAGCTGAGTACCTGTTTTGAATGTCACACAATTAATTTATGGGAGAGGTGGGAGTGTTAATTCATGGGAGACACCAATTATTGGCTTTCCAGTCAGCTGCACTTGCTCTCTCATAGGTAGGAAAGGTGACAAGGTTCATTCTTAGAATTTTCATTCAAGTTGCAGTTAATTCTCTGAAGGGCTCCAGTTCACGAAAAGTCACTGACTTATGTTTTTGAATAGATGATCAAGCACTAAAGGCTTGTACAAGCACCTTCCATCTTTACATAAAACCTTTTATCTAAATAACCTTGGGCATGTCATGGACACCTCATTCCATCTTGGAGTCAAACTCAGAAAGAATCACACCCAAAGGCTAAATGCTTTGAGTTTGTGGCAGTGACCCAGAACTTGAATGTGCTTCTCTTTTCATCCTCTAGTTTTACACCATCATGACCACTAAATGCTGATTTCTAATTAATCTGAGAAGCAAGAGATTAGAAGGTCATCACACATCACTTCATTGCTGTGCTTGTTCCTAGAAAATATATTCCATTCCCTGAGCTTCAACTGTAAGCTGGGTCTGGTCTGAGTTGGTTTTCACAAGTAAAGTCCTGGGTTATGAATATAAAGGGCACAAAGTTACTTGAACAATGTATTCTAGATAAAATTATTCCTTCAAGTGAATTACTATTGATATTTAAACATCTCAATAAATATTTTAGCTTTTCAGATGACTGTCCTAAAAATCATTTTTCCAGTCACCTCTGATCCCTTTGGGGTGGGGGGGTTAAATAGAAATTTGTTTTGCAATATAATTCATTACTTGCCCTTCAAAAGTAAATGGGTATCTCCTGGCAAATTGAAAAAAAAGTAGCTTGATATTAATCTAAAAACTGAAAGAAAGTTCTCTGAAATGATGTTTTAGCCTGTGGCAATCATCCACTCTTGATAAATGCCTCACATTTTACCATTTGCCAGTAGAGATTTAATCTACCCTTCTCTACCACCAGGACAAGAAGTAAAACAGAAACTAATGGAAATGCAGTCAAGTGCTGAGATCAGTCAGATACTACCTTTGTTATAAAGTAATGACACATTAATAAATTGCTACCCAAGTTTAAAAGCAAGTCTCTTTTTAGGGAGTGTGTGAAAATACAAAATACAGGGGTGCTAATACTGCAGGACTCTCCATTCAAATTATTTTTAAAAATGAGACAAAATAACATTAAAATGTTTTTTTTTTTTTTACCCCCTAGGAAAACATGCTGTTGACTTTACCTTCACCAGATATGTCACGGAAGTTCTCTAAGCTAAATCTCAGGCAGTGGTGACAACACTTGTTGGCTCCTCTAATGTCCACATTTTATTTGTGTTTATGCAATGCTTCACTGACTTAAGCTATTTAAATTTGTAATCGAAAAAGTCATTTTGATGAGAACTCACAGAGTCAGGGACCCAATGAACCAGGCCAAAACAAGTGCAATGGTGGAACATGAGCATTCACCATAAGCTTTAGAATGCATTAAAATTAATTTAGCTTCCCAATTATGTTTCACTTCTGCTTGTACTAAAGCTTTGCAAATGCTTTGAACCACTAGACCTAATATTTTTTTTTGTTTTAGAATACACTTTTAGAATTATAGTAAGTAAATAAGTATAGGTAGCAATAATCCTTGTCACTCTTTACTGATCATCTTTAGTAAGAGTAAGAAAAGCAGTTGGAGGAAGAGCAATGAAAGGGGACATGCTATTGATTATTGCACAGACCATACCTCCTATTTTATGATTAGAGCTCTGAAATACAGAGTAAATGATTTTTCCAAATTTAATAAAACTGGAGGAAAGGGGTAATAATTTTTTTAAAAAATCTAATAATGCCAGATTCTTTTAGAACTTGAAAATGATACACAAGTTCAGGGTTTTTAAGATTTGGTTACTCCATGGCTGAGAAAAACTGGAACCCAATTCTCTAGGCATCTATTATTAACCTTCCATTAACAGCACAGCTTTTATTTCATGGGCAAATAAGGATGATAGAATAGAATAGAATAGAATAGAATAGAATAGAATAGAATAGAATAGAATAGAATAGAATAGAATAGAATAGAATAGAATAGAATAGAATAGAATAGAATAGAATAGTCTTCTCCATTATTTTGCAATTCTTGACTTAGTAATTCTTTGGAACTATGCAATTTCCTGATCACAAAAAAATAATTCCAGAACTCTTGGGGATAGAGCAATAGTACAGTGAGTAGGGCATATGTCTTGCTTGCAGCCAACAAGGGTTCTATCAGTAGTATCCCATTTGGTTCCCCGAGAAGGCCAGGAATGATTACTGAGCTCAGAGTCAGAAATGATTTCTGAGTTCAGAGTCACCTCTGAGCCCTGACCAACATGCCCCCCCACAAAAAAATTTGCAGAATTCTTTTGTTTTTTATTTATGTCTGGCTGTCTCTTACCTTTTCTACATCTAAATGTGAAAGAGAATTTCTGAAAACATTGGATGATAAGCAACAAGAAAAATTAGGTAAAGCAGAAATATAATTTCATTGCTGTTTTCTGGGAGACAACTGTGCTGAGATAAACTATCAAATCTCTCATGTGACAGCCTTGCCCTGGTTCACATTGACCATATCTTGATCAAAGCTTAAAGAAGTGGGGCTGGAGAGATAGCATGGAGGTAATGCATTTGCCTTTCATGCAGAAGGTCATTGGTTCAAATCCCGGCATCCCACATGGTCCCCCGTGCCTGCCAGGAGCGATTTCTGAGCATGGAGCCAGGAGTAACCCCTGAGTACTGCCAGGTGTGACCCAAAAACCAAAAAAAAAAAACTTAAAGAAGAAATAAATCTGAGGGTCACACTTGGGGCTCAAATGGTGAAATAGTGACTATAGTCATTTAATGTAAATATTTTTATAGAAAACTATAAATTATCACGTTTTAAATTTGTGCAGCCTTCAAAATTGTGCTTACTGAGTTTGACCTATGTTTAAGTTTGGGGAGCAATACTCTCTCTTTTTACCATCAAACTATTTTTATTGTCTGGCACAGGTGAGAATCAAGTCTCCTTGGGCTCATATTGTCCATCAACACTTTCATGCCTTCAAATGATACCAACACATTTCTTTTTCACAACAACACACAAACATGTAAGATTTACCAAGGAAAATTGCACCTGTGTTGTATTTTCAGGTTTCCCCTCGTAAAGAGCTTCTAGAGATCTTCATGCCTAACACAGATATAATGAACAATAAGAATATAGTTGCAGTAGTTTAAGACATGGTGTTTCTCCATTTAAAGAGCAGATCACTTATTTTAAATATAGAGTATTTATAATATCATATTGGTAAGATTATATTCATTACAAATTAATGATATGCAATATTAAACAGCCTTTCTGGCAGCTCTTTGCATTTTAATTTCATTTTAATGTATTTTATAAAACTTTGAATAGTAGGATTTCAAGCACAAAACTTTCCAGCTCCACACACCTTCCACCAGAGTCCACTTTTCTCCACCTTTGTCCCTATGTCCTTTCCCCATCAATTCCCCACATCTTTGCTTACTTAGCATTAAACTGTAGGAATTTTCTCTCCCTTTTGAAATCTAATTCAGTTATTATTGACTCATCTGCTTTGCAGTTTCCAAAACTGTAGTTTTGCTCTTTACTGCTGCTGTTTTCCTTACTGCTCTTACTGCTGCTGTTTCCTCTCTTACTGCTATCCTCATTCCTCCCCTTGTCTTTCTTTGGAGGTTTTCTTATCAGTAGTTTCCTGTGCTCACATTGTCTATTTTATAAAGTCATTAAACCAATAGAATAGAAATTATTAAATTTATATTATTAAACCAGTAGAAAAAATTAAAAACAAGAATAGAGGTTAGAAATAAAAGTTAAGGAAATGGTCCAAAGGATAAAAAAATAGCAAGTATAGTGTTTAGAAATAAAAGATAAAAGAAATGGCTCAAAGGACTGAAATGTATGATATACCAGTAAGAGTGGGAACCTTGGGTTTAGTCCTTGCAACCACTAAGTTCTTTGAGTACTGCTAGGTGTGAACATCACCTTCAAATCATTCTTCATAAAGAGAGATGAATTGTTTTGAGCTGACTTGTCACTCTGGAAAGTTGTGATTATTTTCATTTGTTTTGTATTTTAAACCAAGTAAATCTGTGTCCGAGATGATTTGAAGTTTCTCATGAACCTGTCAGATTTTGTTGAATAAAACTTTTAAGACAAGTCAAAAGGAACCTTAATTTTTGCCATGCAAAGGCCAGAAATGACAAATTTATTTTTGAAAGGAAGAAGTGGGTGAAAGCAAAATTTGCATTCCATTGGAAGTTTTTGCCTGAAAAGACTAAGTCTGGAGAAAGAGCTACTTACAGACTTGAGTTCTCCAGGTAATCAGGAGTCCTGAGATGAAGCAATAATATGGCAGGTCAGGCACTTGCCTTGGACATGGGGGTTCTTGTTTTTGATCTCTGACAACCCCTGTTTCCTTCAATCCCTGCCAGGAGTGATCCCTGTTCACAGAGCCAGGAATAAGCCCTGGAAACCTCTAGGTATGAGCCAAAAACAAAGCAGGGAAAAAAGAAAAAAAGACTGTTGGCCACAATTTCTTTGAAGTAGGACAAGCCTGGGGAGCAGATGTATTGTAAAATCAGCTATCTGCTTTGTAAATCACCTTAGTGGCTCAAATGCTTCAAATCAAATATCCTAAGGACAGGATCTCCTTGCACTTAACTTGGCTATGGTGCCAATAGTTTGAGTCAGCATTGGGGAATGATTCCATAAGGGTTTGAGTTCTGTGCAACTGTCCTTGAACAAATACTGCAGGCAAAAGATGTCCCTCCACCAACTCTTTATCAGATTCCTGATCCTCCAAAAGAAAATGCAGCCTTATTCCTGGCTTTTTTATGTTATACCCAAAACAAAGGGATTTCCAGTTTTCTCTTTCCTTTTCAAGAATCCCTTTGACATGTAAAAATCCACCTAGATTAGATTAGCTTGATAGGTACTTTTGACTCTCACTAGACCCTCCTGCTCCAGGTTGGATTTGAACTAGTTAATAAAGAGGACCCAGAGAGTGCCAGGCTAGAAGCCACATCATTCCATGCTTTTTTCCTTCATGCATGACTTGGTTTATTAATACATGAAGCCACCCTGCTTCAAACTCACACACCTGGGTTAGAAATACAGCATATGGTTTGTTTTTACACTGTAGGACAGGCCATTATAATGTTGACAAATTCTATCTTTTTATTCCCTTGACCTGTGACTAACTTTAAAGTTAGAAGATACAGCCAGAGAGTTGGTTCGAAAGATAAGAGAACATGCTCCTCTTTCAGGAACCCAGGTTTGCTCCCTGGCCCTGCATAGCTCTCCAAATATTGTTGAAAGCAACCTCTGAGTACCATTATGGATGTATTGCCCAAGCGTTACCATATGTGTTCTCCCACACCAAGCATAAAAATAATAAAGTGTTAGGAGAAAAAGCATGTACTGTTGGGTTTGCTTATTCCTGTCTGACTTCTAGGAGGTTAAATGCCAAGCCATTAATATTTTAGTTGGTGTATGATTTGGAGATCCAATGGCTAGTAACAATCACACACTAAAGAGTAGTGGTTTAGAATGTTTAATTTTTCTCTGTAATTTATTTGCTATAACAAAACTACTTCTGGGTATGATTTGTTACTATAGGAAAAGCTGTGCTGTGCCTAGGAAAAGCTATTTGTTGATGAAACACTAATTGTAAGATAGTTACCTCAGAGAACCCAAATGTAATTACATTAAGTTTAATTACATATCATTAATTATATAAAATATTTAAATTGTTATGTTGAATTGTGTGCCACTAGTTGCTGTACATTTTGCTGGTGTGCAGAGCAGATGTGCTTGAAGAGTTTGGATGTCATCCAGAAGTTAGTGAATTGTAACTGTTTAGATAATCGGAGGCTGATTTATACCATCTATTGAAAAACAATAGCTACATATTTTCAGTGATGCAGCAGTATGAAATGGCTTGTGTCAAGGTGATATTTGGGTAATTATAGCTTACTACAAGACTTTAAGTTTAATCAGCCAAATGTAAGGAAAGGCAAAACCTGTTTTCTATTTAAATCAACTCACAACAACCAAACAAAAATTTCTGGGGCCAGGGAGATAGCATGGAGGTAAGGCATTTGCCTTTCATGCAAAAGGTCATTGGTTCGAATCCCGGTGCCCCATATGGTCCCCCGTGCCTGCCAGGAGCAATTTCTGAGCATGGAGCCAGGAGTAACCCCTGAGCATTGCCGGGTGTGACCCAAAAACCAAAAAAAAAAAAAAAAAATTTCTTGTTAACTTGGAAGAACCATTTTTTTTTTCCTAGTGGAGGATTAGGGAGATGGAGGACTTTGATGGTGGGATTGTTTCACTGGTGAAGGGGGGTTGTTCTTTTTTATAACTAAAACCCAACTACAAACATGTTTGTAATCATGGTGCTTATATAAATTATGCATATATATGTACATATATATGTATGTATATATGCTCAGGGGTTACTCCTGGCTATGCACTCAGAATCGCTACTGGCTTGGAGGGCCATATAGGATGCTGGGGAATCAAACCACAACCTATCCTAGGTCTGTCGCGCTCAAGGCCAAGACCTACTGTTGCGCCACGATTTCTGAGCGTAGAGCCAGGAGTAACCCTGGCTCTACTGGGTGTGACCCAAAAACCAAAAAAAAAAAAAAGAGTATGGTACAATTTCTCTATAAGGAGAATGGGGAGCAATCAGAGAGAATATCACTATCTTTCACTTTTCTAGTATGTGACAGTATTACAGAGTCTATATGCTTTACCTGATGTCAGCTTTGGTAAACATCAGAACTGGAATTTGCTTTATGTGGGATTTGCTTTCATATTTATATTCAATGCAATAAATAGATAAAATTGTTACTATAGGAATGTTTTAAAAAGGAAAATGTTCATGACTTTTATTTCTAACAATCAAATATTTAATGTAATTCAGAATTTGTTTTATCTCTATAATTTGTTTTATCCTTAGGGTATTCTATTTAAATATAAAGGCACAGTTTAAAGTGAAGAAGTACATGCTTATTACAGTCATAAAGACCCATATCTGATCACCAGCACTGCATAACCTCTTAAATACCAATAGGAGTAGTTTCTTGACCCCCAGAAGCTTTGAGAAGACCCCTGGGAAACAACAGCAAGTAAAATGTATTCAAATTATTCTAATATTTTACACAATTTGGAAAAGGGCAAAAACAACAGCTCATCTATAATTTTCCAAATATAAATAACTTTTTCCTGGCATCAACAATGAAAATAATCTAATTATATAGGAGGTTGTTGTCAGTTTGACCAAGTATTGTTTAAAGAGCTAACACATAAAAGAACATTTTTATAAAATAATAACTCTTGAAAAGGGGGTTTGCAAAAAATGTTTAAAAATTAACTAAAAAGTAATGCCATGGGGCCAGAGTGGTGGCACAAGTGGTAAAGTGCCTGCCTTGCCCACGATAGCCTAAGGCTGACAACTGTTCAATCCCCAGCATCCCATATGCTCCCCAAGCAAGGAGCAATTTCTGAGCGCAGAGCCAAAAGTAACCCTTGAGCGTCACCAGGTGTAGTCCAAAATAAAAAAAATAAAATAAAATAAAGTAAAAAAGTCACTCTCAATTTTAATGGAAATATATAAAATATATTTAAAATGATATATATATGTATCAGATAGAAGTATACATCTCTGTGGTATATATAAACTATATATTGATATGGCCCAAATATATATATATATATGCCATCTGAATAGATAATTTGAATAGGTAATTGATCACTTAATAGGTGAATGATGTTCAGTTGAATCTGCTGAGAAATGCAATTTGTGTGTCAACATCAACATTTGGAGGGAACAAAGAGAGGCTTACAGTTAAGTGGTAGAGTATGAGAGAACAGGTATCAGCTTATACTTAGCATAGATCTGTTACTAGGAGAGGAACTTGAAAGAGCCTGTGTTTAGGAACATGAGAAGAGCATAGTTTCAACACTCCAACTTCTATCAATCTTTTGAGGAACAAAGGTCATGGTTACAGTTAGTAGTCAGAGAAGCCTAACTCCCACTTCTTGGTGGCTTCCTTCTAGGTGTCCTCCCAACTGCCCCAGCTTAAATTGCCCCGTTGATTCAGGAGACAGAAATGAGGACTGACAGATATCACCTTCTGCTCTTGAAGGGGAACTTTTTTGACCACAGAGCTAAGTCTACTTTATTTCTTAAAGCTCTGTTATAAGGTGACTCTGATTTCAGCCTATTTTTGACTCAGACTTGGCAGGAGATTTTAGGGTCTCTTTGTCTTCAAGCAGCAATAAGGGTGTCAGAGCTCATCTTAGAGTCACCCTCCTTTTTCTATGACAGTTTCAGGAAATAAGAACAATTTATCCCTGACAGATTTAGAAACACCATCTACTAATTTATGCACAACTTCTCCTTGGATAATTGGGATTCAGACATGTTCTGCATAACAACCTCTGGCTTTGGGAGGGCCCAGGGTTACCAACTGCTAGTCCTGAAGGAGGAAGAGCCAGAGGGTGAGCAGATTGTGTCTTTTTTATAAAAAAAAAAAAGAAAAAGAAAAGAAAGAAAAGTAAAAGAAAGGAATGGGGGTGGTAGGGAGTTGGGGAGACAAAGGAGGAAGCATTTTATAGGTCATCTGTCAGTAGGTCTTTATAGGGGCTGGTAGGAGAACAATGAAAAACCACTTCAAAGTGAACAATGCTAAGCTAAGTATGTGCCAGTTTAATGGAACAAAAAGAAGACATGTCAGCTATTAAACACATTCATTAAGGGGTGTCTTTTTAACCCCTTAGTTTTCTCCACTATTTTACTTCCTTGGTGGGTGGAAAACATGAATGAGTTTATCAAAGGAAGGAGGTGTAAGGTTGCCAGCTCTATGGAAAGTCAAGCAGGAATATTTGCATTAATTGAATATTTATTATTGCAGTTGATATTGTATAGAGGCTGGAAAAAAAAACGGATAAAATCTTAACTTCACATGTAGTAGAAAATTCTTCCTTAATTTTGTTTTCTGTTTTTTTTTCTTAATTTTGTTTTCAATTATTTCCTAAATAAGAAACTAAATTGGAGTTTTAAGCTTAAATTATGTTTAACCTTAAAAAATATGGGATTTTTGATTTTTAAAGTTATGATTCATGGGCAGCAAGCAAAGAAGAAAAAGGCATTTTCACATCTAATTTTTGGTGAGAACTGGAAAAGAGAAAAGAGGCATAGGAAATATTTAATTTAATGCTGGTAGTTCACAAAATGATCTTTCATCTTCAAAGTGTCTGATGTGCTAGTCTGTGCTATGAATTTGGAGATAAAAGAATAAATATGAAATGTAATAAAAGCATCCCACTCTGAGAAATTTCATATGAGTTTAAAACAGTGTATTTTTCAACCACAGTTACTGTGGGGTTTTTTTGTAGTGAAGAATAGTAATTTTTTTCTTATAAGTTTCTCAAAGAACAAAAGATTGATTAAAAAAACTAGCACCTGATTAGTTCACTTGAGAGTAGTTGGTCCTACTGAAAGCTGTTTCTGTAAACAAAGTACATTTTATCTGCTCTTTATTAGTTTTGCTCAAATAATATGTAGCACTTCAATAAAAATTTTTGGTGGGGCACACCAGCTGTAATCCCTGAGCACAATTTCTCCACCAAAAGTATAATCCTGGCTCTGAGTTCATGCATCTAATCTGGTGGAACTTTGGGACCATATGGTGAGTCCAGGATTGAACCTGCATCAGCCCGGTGCTTGTCAAATACCTTATTCTCATTTTTCTAGCTCCAGCCCCAACAAATCATTCTGTGTTCAACTCTTTTCTGTTTAATTAGATAGGATACTCTTGTATCAATATGATTCATCTATTTCTTATCCTCCTACCTAGAGGATATATGATACAGATTTTGGCTTGTTCATTTACCTATTTATTCATTTATTCAATAATATCTGTAGCCAAGGATAGAGTTCAATGGTATATGCTTTGCATTGTGAGGTATCCCAGGTTAAATGGCTGGCATTGTAAATTGTAAATAGGAAAAGTGTTTTGATTTTCTGCTCTACTGCAAATGAGTCTTGATGTTTGCCCTCAAGCACACACACACACACACACACACACACACACACACACACACACACACTCACACATTGCTTTAAGAATGATAAGTCTATAGTATTATGCAAAAAATACCAGGGGATAAATAGTAAATAATCTTTAAGAAGAAAATATTTGGTTAGAATATAGAGAGTGATATGTGTGGTCAAGAGATTATGGAGACTTTCCAGCCCTTAGGCTATATAAAGCCAAGATTATATGATGTGGACAAGTCTGTGTTGGATCATACATGCTTACTACTCATGACCACTGGAAGCACATATGCCTATATTTCCTGGACTGCAAATAATGTTATAATTTCCCACCTCTTACCAGTATTGGAAATCATAGAACTTCAATCAATAAAAAAAAAATTACACATGACCCTTTGCACTAAATAGGTTCCCTGCCCTTGGTCTAGTGGTCAGTTGGGCTTTTCTGAGGAAGGAATAATGGGAAGAGTGAAAGAAGGTGAGCAAAGTACTATCCAACTGTCACATGAAGAGCTTTTCCACAGGGTTTCAAAGGAGCAGCACTTAGGCTTTGGAGGCATTGCTCTTAGTACACTCTCAAACAAGGAAGAGCCAGTGTCTGAGGGGAAATATCCAAAGTGAAGAAGGGAACCTATTGAAGCTCTCTTAACCCTGAGCTTCACTTACAGGCTGGCAAACAGACTTAGACTCAGCCCCATTATCAACTTTTTCATTTTAGAAACTAGGTTATGGATGATGACACATAAAGTATATTTTTGAGTAAATGATCATTGTCCCACAATCTTAATCTAATATAAATATATTTCTTTCAAATTTCACAACCCTGCCAGCATCAGAGGACTATAAAAACTATGAAAAAATAGTACCAGAATGAGGTAACCAATGAGAATATGGTGATGGAAGGAAATATTCCTTAAACAACTGTTGGATGTATATAATCAAATGCTCTTGCCTCTAATATTTTTTCAAAATATTCAAGCATGAAGTTAAAATCATAGCTGGATAGTCTAATTCTTGTTAGACTTATATAGATTTAAAACACTCGGATTGTATAAGTAACTTATATATTTATGATTTTGAATATTAGCATGTTGTAGACTATTGCTCTCTCTCTAAACATGACTATAAACTGCAAGTTTTCTTATCCTTTATGTAGATTATTCCTCACACCCCAATCCTGAGGAGTGGGGCTGAGGGTTTGAAAACAAGGCCACTGCAGGAAAGAATCAAAACCAAGTGTAGAGATGAAACAGGTCCAGAGATCATTCCACCAGGAGAAGCAGTGATCTGCCTGAGCCACAGATTTTATTGGGAAGAATAAAACCACCTGCATGTGTAGAGAACAGATTGGGGTTGAGAGCCTATCTAGGTTCTTCCTAAAGCCATCTATGATCAGGGTGAAGACAGGTTATGTCAACACTTTATGTAAAATACTGTTATCATTTGGAGAAAATGTTTGAGTTTTCATCCAAAAGTTCCTCACAAGAATCTTTGAATTCATCCCCCACCATCATGTTGTCATTGAAAACGGTTATTATATATTTTAGTGGAGTTTATATTTATTATTATCTTAGTGACCCCTACTAGGAGGTTGAAGATCATCATCCTTAAATTCAGTATTTGGCTTATCCTAGGATAGATGTGGACTTCAAATATGAGTCCTTTAGATCCAGATCAAATGATTTTTCAAGTCTGCAGTCACTTCTATCACCAAAGAATGTCATTCATAGTGAAGCAACAGTTTCTTTCTTATGAGTGAAAGTGTGACCAATTCTGAAAGTGACAGGTTTGGATTTAGCACATTTTTTCTGTTCATTCCCCTCTGTTCCCTCACACTATATCATCTTCTTTGCCAAGTTGCATTTCTTGGTCTCCTTTAGATATCCTTAAAAAAGCACACACACACACAAAAGACACAGATGATGTCATCTGCTATCAGACACTTTTTTCTTCTGTCACAATAGCATTATTCAGTATCATATGCCAACCTATTTATCACATTTGCAGAACTAAACTATTGAAAAGAGAGTAAACACCCCACAGAGCAGAGGTCTCCTAGTAGTGTTTTCATGAATATTTAAAGAGCCAGATGCACTTTTTGTCAATGTATAAGCTTTTATTCATGTAGCTCCTTTCATATTTTTATATTCTCCCTATATCTCCATTCCAGGCCATATTGTCATAAGCAGTTTAGATAAACTAATATGAATAGTGTCCATCCTTGGATTCTTTCTGAAAAATAAACAGTAATATTTCTATTACATTTATTTTCATTAAAGAAGTAATATAGAGATTATGGCAGGACATCGTTACTCAATTTTTCAATTTTGGGAATATACCTAAGTATATTGACATTTAGTATGAATATTTCTTAATAATACTTTTACAAATGCCATGCATACATGCACACATTTGAATGATTAGTATCCAACTCTGAATCTTTCATCTAATTTTATAGTAAATATTTTTGTTCAGGTAATCCAATTTAATGCAAAATGTGTATAAGTACAAGCAGAAAAATCACTTTATTCCTCTTCAGTCCTCTATTCTTCTCCCCTTTTGCCCTGGCTTTCAGGAAGACTTTAAACTTTGTTTTACTTTCTGGGTCACACTCGGCTATGCTCAGATCTTATTCTTGCTCTGGAGCCACTTACGGCCATGCTCAGGGAACTCTATGAGATTCAAGGGATTCAACCTGGATTGGATGCATATTAAAGGCAAGGTGTTTTACCCAGTATAATACCTTGCTAGTCCAAGAATACTTTCAGTTTCATAATAACTATTACTAAGTATATTGTAGGTTTAATACCGAAATTATAATTGTTATTTTGAGTGGAAAATATGTAGCGATATCTCTTTATTCTATGAGAAAAGATTTTTTTTTTATTTTTCTTTTTGGGTCACACTCAGTAGTGTACTCAGGTATTATTCCTGGCTCAGTGCTCAGAAATTGTTCCTGGCAGGTTCAGGGGACCATATGGGATGCCGAGAATTGAATTAGGACCTGTCTTTTGTTGTTCCTATGCAAGGCAAATGCTCTACCACAGAGCTCTCTCTCCAGGCACTAGAATAATTTATTTATTTATTTATTTATTTCAGGGGTTGAAAAGAAGTTGTGAAATTTCTTGCATTATGAACTTCCCTATTTTTTTTAATTTTTATTGTGGTCAAAGTGAATTACAATTCTTTCACAGTACAATTTGAGGCACATAGTGACAATGAATGAGGGACATTCCCAACACCAATGTTGTCTCCCTGCGCCCTGTTCCCAGCATGCATCCCACATCTCCCTCTTTAACTCCTGTAATGCAGGTGTAACTGTTACCCATTTGTACAGCTTGTTGTAGATTGGGTCTCAATTCTGTTGCCTTAGACATTGGATTTGGTACTCTGATTTGGTGTCTGATTGTTTTTATTTCCATCAAATGAACATATTATTGTCTGGTCTTGATACCATCCATTTTCCCCCTCAAATTATGAGGTGGATTAAGGTGATTCCAGTAATGTTGTTCTATTGGAGATATAAGAAAAGAAAAATAAAAAAGAAAGAAAAAAAGCAAACAAAAAAATTAGGTGTTATAAATATCCATTTTGAAGAAGACAGAAAAAAGAAGAAAAAGATAACAAAACAAAACAAGAAAAAAAAGATCAGCAGCTTAAAAAAACGATTGTATTTCTTCTTTTTTCTTTTTTTTTCTTTTTTGCATAGACATGGTAAATATTGGGGAAATTAGAACTGGAATTCCCTTGGCCTAGGAGATAATAGGGTTTCTCTGCCCTTGAAGCATACTACCATGGGAACAACTACAGGCTTCATACTCACTCATTTATACACCCCAAGGTCTTTATAGGGTGCCAGGAAACTTTCCGCGCAGATGCGGGTGATGACATCCAGCCTCTGTAGCTGGATGTCTTGTTACTTGCGTAGGTCATAGGGCGAAGGGTATTGGAGAGCGGTTTGGTTTTTGTTTATGTTTTTTTGTTTTTTAATGGTTCTAGGAGTTCTGTTCCTTCACTGTTGTTGCAATCAGTCTTCTGTAATTAGTGGTCTTGGTTTTTGTTCAGAGCTTAGGATAGTCTTTCAACATTGTTCCAAAAGTTCTGCTCCGTTGCAATTGTCGAAGTCAGACCTCTGGGGTTAAAGATCTTGTTTTTATAGGAATCCTAAGTTAAGGCTTAGGCTAGGAACTCCCTCATTGGTTCCTTGATAGGTTCTGTTCAGTCATGTTTGTCAAAGTCAGTCTTTTGTAGATAGCGATTTTGTTTAATACCTCTATAATAATACCTCCTAGTCTGGTTATTCCCAAAAGTAGTTAGCTTCATAAATGTCATTTTTCTTAATACCTTTCAGAAGTGTATTTTTTTTCTAATTAGAATCTTTTAGTATTATCTTTTCTATCCTCCTTTTATTATTTTTTATTATTTTATTTGTAAATTTTTTATTTTTAATTATGAGAACAAAGATGCAAAGAGAGAGGACAAGGTAAAGTTACAGTGGGGG
>PVKC010004915.1:0-34469 GCA_004027635.1 Crocidura indochinensis | reverse complement strand
TTTTTTTTTTTTTTTTTTTTTTTTTTTTTTTTTTGGTTTTTGGGTCACACCCGGCAGTGCTCAGGGGTTACTCCTGGCTCCATGCTCAGAAATTGCTCCTGGCAGGCACGGGGGACCATATGGGGCACCGGGATTCGAACCGATGACCTTTTGCATGAAAGGCAAACGCCTTACCTCCATGCTATCTCCCGGGCCCCAGCATGGTTACTCTTAACACACATACCTAAACCTACTTATCTAGATTTACTACAGTTCGTATTTTGGTTGATATATGCATGGTCATAAGTTCATAAGCGACATCCTGTGCTTACTGCTTTTTGTGTTTTAGCTCATCCCCAGGGCAGCCCTTGGTGGTAGGAACTCTTAACTGTCCTAATTTTTGAAAGGGTAAATTGAGGCACAAAAGAGTTAAGTAAATTACTCAAGGTCATATAGATACAAGATAGGATTTTATGCAAAATTCTTTTTGTAAAACCACGTACGACTTTATATTTTACTTATCCTTGACTTTTTTTTTCTATTTAAGCATAAATGTTCAACACATTTCCTATGAAGTATAAGAGTCCCTAATTGTGGAAGTATCTCCACAAGCATCATTAACTATCAAGTGAAGAAAAGTATGAAAGAAACCTCTGGTTGAGTCTACAATTTGAAGATCACTGAATCCACCCAAATTCCCAGGATGGATCTGCATCACAGTACCACCATCACTTTTCTTGAGAAATGGTGTTTGGATAAGACACCCTCTGATTGCAGGAGACATTGTAATGTCAGAAAAAAACTGAAGTTAATTAGAATCTTAGGCCTGTTCATGGGCCTGGTAGCCATTAGCACTGTCCCATTTTCAATCAGTGCCTTTTCTGAGACAGACACACTGAGCAATGGAGAGGTCAACGGTGCAAATGGCCCTGGGGTGGCACAAAGTTACCATCAAAGAACTCTTTTAGATTTAAATGACAATATCCGGCTTTATACACCACAGCCACCTTCTTCTCAAGAAGGCAAATCTGAAAATAATAATACAAATCATGAGCAAGGAGACTATCCAAGAGACCTCTTTTCCCTGGAGGAAAGAAGAAAAGGCGCCATCATTCTCCATGTCATTGGAATGATCTACATGTTCATAGCCTTAGCCATTGTCTGTGATGAGTTCTTTGTTCCTTCTTTGACTGTCATCACTGAAAAACTGGGTATCTCAGATGATGTGGCTGGAGCCACATTTATGGCTGCAGGGGGCTCTGCTCCAGAACTCTTCACATCTCTCATAGGGGTATTTATTGCTCATAGCAATGTTGGCATAGGCACCATTGTGGGCTCAGCTGTGTTCAATATCCTCTTTGTTATTGGCATGTGTGCTCTGTTTTCTAGAGAAATCTTAAACCTGACATGGTGGCCTCTCTTTCGGGATGTGTCCTTCTACATCGTTGACTTGGTCATGCTGATCATATTCTTCCTGGATAATGTTATCATGTGGTGGGAAAGCTTGCTTCTCTTAACAGCTTATATTTGCTATGTGATTTTCATGAAATTCAACGTCCAAGTAGAAAGATGGGTGAAGCAAATGCTAAATCGCAATAAAGTCGTCAAGGTGGCAACCCCAGAAGCTCAAGCCAAGGTTGGTAGAGAGAGTTATTTCTTTAACGATTTTTTGACCATAGTTATGAACTATATTGCTGTGATCTACAATATTTTAAACATAGTAGTGTTTGTAATATAGTAGAACCTTCTGCAATTCTGTTATAGCCATACCAACATGTCATTAGGAAAAATAATTTGGAGTTATCCGAGTTGGTACCTACTAAGTTCTCAAGCTGCTAACTTCTTAGTAAAATGTTTGTAGAGGTTATATGACATCAGGCCATATTCTGTAGTTATTTGTTTGACTTTTTTTAAAATAAGCATAATGATTTTGCAAGCGATTTAATTTTCATGGGATAATGTGTGTATATGTGGGCAGAGAAAGGTAAAAGCTTTTTTCTTTTTCTTTTAGATCATTTCTTTAAAATGATCTAAGATCAATAATTTTAAAGAAATGCAGAGAAGAAAGTTTGTGTTGCCAGAGATATACATTCAAATCAGCAGGTTGTGCCATAGCAGTACTAATTATTCAAGTACATTACATTCTTCTAGAGCTATAAAATAATGCTTAAGATTATTAGGTACTGACCAGGGTTCTTTCAAGAGAGTTTCTAGAAAACCCTACTGCCATTTTGCAGTAACTCTAATGATACATATGACCTCTACTACTTTACAATAGAATTTGAAGGAGTTTTAATGATAGTGACCTTTCTACCACTTAGATAGCAAGAAAACTAGAGCTAGAAATAGCTTTGCAAAGCTGTACAGTATTTTTTAAATAACTGATATGTGATAATTATAAAATGTTAAAATAGTAATATATTTTTAATTTATATCATAACATTAGAATGAATTCTCTGAATGTGATTTTTAAACAGAAAACAAAAATACATATGCAGATTTTTCATACTAGCATCTGGAAAAATTCCCATGTATGGTAAAAGCAGATGTTGTGTGGATGGTGAGATATATTACCCGGAAAGAAAAGGAAAAATATGATATTAATTTAACATAATTTATTTATGCTCAGGTTCAATGATACTTAGCATTACTTGTAGTAGCCATGTAATAAAAGGAAAAATAAATATAACAATTCTGTTTATTACATGAAAAAGAAAAATGTGTACTGAATTTCCCTTAACATTTTACTCAAATTATGGTTGTTTGTGAAACTAAATATTTTTAAATAAATATTGAGAAAAAATAAGAAAATCAGAATTATGCAAATAATTATTCTTTTTTGATAACTGTGTCTGTATCCTTGTGGGTAGATAAAAAGGGTTATAATTGATACTTCTATTCCTTCTTTAATTTTCTTGCCCAAAGCATGATCCCTGACTATGAGCTAGTTTGAGTGGCTTTCAATAAGAGTCTGTATTTATTCCAATTTGTTGTTCAGGAAAAGACATAATTTTAGAGGCAAGAGATGATTTGTGATCATGAGTATCTGACACATTGAGTATAAAAAGTTGTTTTGAGAACTTAGTGCTTTTCTTGTGTTGTTACACCTGGATGGAACTTAATTAACTTAGACATTGAATGGGAAATGGTATGTTGGCAACAGCCATGAAAAAATTTACATAACAATCCAATAGTGTGTGTAGTATTACAAAGGAATTTGCATTCAAATTAGGCTAGAAGGAAGCTGATGTCACACATTTGGAAGTAAATTTTAAAATACAAATTACAGACCATATTTAATCAAGTATAAACCATTCATTGAAAATAGTTCTAAAAGAAGTCTTGTTCCCTATATTATATGGGTGGTAGTCTTTTTACTTAGACTGACATCTTATATATTGATATTTATGAATATATATAACTTTGTGCTATTATTAATATTGCACATTTAGTTAGGGAATTATAAATTTACCTAATTAAGAAAAATGTTATACTCAGGATTATTTCTCTTGTTTATGATGTTTGCCAATATGTTTGTTGCATTATTTTTTTCACAGTTCCAAATAGCTGTACTTTACTCCCTTTCAACATTGCTATTTATTTTGGCATTTAATAATTAAGTTGAATTATGGCTAACCATGAAAATATAATTTCCTAATCATAGCTATGTTTTGTGTGGAACATGCATAATGAATTATGTTTTTATTTAGGGGATTTCATTTTGATAATATAATTTTTAAATTATTGTTTTATAAAAAATTAAAAGTTTCAGCCTGGTTTCATTATTAGTGATATATATCTCTGAACAACTAGGAAGCATGGAAAAGTGTGAACTAGCTTTGTTTTCATAAAGTAATATCTTCTTAGTTCACCTGACTATTCAATCTTGTCTGTAATTTTTATTTCCTTTCATTTTTTCTTTTAATGATTGCATTGTTCTTAGCCAAAATAAGGTTCTGTGATTTTATAACATTGGTAAAAAAAATCTTGATCTTGGGGCCGAAGCAATAGCACAGTGGTAGGGCATTTGCCTTGCATGTAGATGGACCTCAGTTCGATCCCCTGGAACATCCCCCAAGCCAGGAGCAATTTCTGAACACATAGCCAAGAACAACCCCTGAGCATGATTAATGTGGCCCAAACTTCCCCCCCCCCAATATCTTGATCTTCACACAGGAAAACAAAAAATTTAGCTTTAGATTTATATATATGTATATATACATATATATAAAATAAATGAATTTTAACTCTGTGAGTTATTTGAATTTGGACCTTCAGCTTCTGATCTAGCCAATAAAAATAACAATATATCATATGGTTGGGAATGTAATAAAATGACTATCAAGTAGTAAATTTAGTCCTTGGAAAATGTGACTTTTAAAATAATAATTAGTTTTCTTCTTCATTCTATCTTTTATTCTTAAATGAAATATGAATCATGATAAATTATTTCAAATTCAAGAATTTCAAACAGTCCTTGAAGATTGAATTGTTGAGATTGACCTTAGTGAATTGTTGTTAAGTGGGCCACTGTTCTCTTAAAGGACTTATTATACTTGTTTTATTAAAATATTTATGAGCCATAGTTTACATGCAGTGAACATATTCAGGCCAGAATTCCATAAACTCCAAGGAAATTTCCAAATCCCTTTATTGTTTATAGTTTTGTTGTATAGAATTTTGCTTAAAATAAGTAAGATACTCACAAGGGGTTAGAAAATATCTATGCTAAGCAGATTATTGCCCGAGGGTATTTTTATTTATAAATAATTTGGACTCTTTTCTAAAAGCCTTTCCATGGCTACTTAAGAATATTTTTAAATGTTGGAAGCTATGAAGCAGTGAAATTTCAGGACATCAGATATATTTTGCTGTGCTCTTGGCATTGCTGCTTTCTCTTGATCTGTTATGGTAGGTTGTTATTGGCCTAAAAAGCAGCTGTCCATGGTATTTAACTTCCTCTTAGATTTGGCACAGTAATCTGACAGCAAGTCAACCTACTTCTACTGAAGGGGATGATGTAAATAAAGATACTTGTAGCTGAATAGTTAGTTGAAACACAAATTACTTAGAAATTTGGGATTGCCTTGTATGTTTATGAAATTTGTCTGTTTATTAACTTGTTTATAAAAACTAGTTTTGGCAATTTAGTTTATTCACTGGAAATAGGAATTAAAACAACATAATCATAAGCAAAGTCTTTCTTGAATTATGCTGCACATAATTTTATAAATTCAAATGTGTAGGCCTAAGCTTATATAAGACAAAGAATCTATTCCAGAACTGCACCTTTGTTCCTCTTCTGATTTTAATAAATTAGATTAATATACAAATTTTAAGGAAAGTGAAATATAAATAAGGAATGATACTAGTTGGTACTACTTGATTAACTTGGCATCTATCTCCAAAGAAAGAAAAATTTGAGCATTGTATTTCTTAACTTATCAGAGGTCTTTAACTGTAGCATACTGTAGCATGCTTGTTTAAGGACACACCATGGTGCTTATTTTATTTCTATTTACTTGTGATGAGTAAATCCATCAGTTACTACAAGAATAACGGAGAGTATTTGAGAGACCTAGAAAGTTCCTTGGATTTTTATAAACGAGTTAGATTGCTCTTGGCTGTTACCTTCGTTAATCCTGTTTCTCTAGTTAAACAGATCATAAACTTCCTGACTTATAGAAATAGGAACCAGATTCCTACCAGTACATCTCTCCTTCCTTCTTTCTCCTCTCCTTGCTTTCTTCTTTTCTTCCTATTTTTCTTTCCTTTTTTAAGAAATCAAGTCATTTTAAAGAATAAAATGTTTTAATTAGACTATTCTCTAACCTTTGAAAACCCATGTTTAAATATGATCTATTTATTTTTTATTGTTTTATTTACAACCTGTTGTTTTATATAGGTCTTTAGCAAACAAACTGTAGTTGCATTTTATTTCACTCATTTTGGCAATCATTATCATCTTACTGGAGATTTAATTTATTTAAATTAATCATGCAGTTATATCTAGATTCTTTACCTTTCAGTCCGTTTTGTACCTTCTATTTATTTTGATCTTTCTATTTTTGCTTTTAATTTTTTCTTAAATTTTAATTTATTTTCTATCTTTATCCCCCTTAATAGTTTATGTTAAGCATAATTTGTATATAAATAGCTCACATATTGAAATATATGGACATTTAAATTTTATAAAATTTAAATTATGTTATATAAAGTCAATTTCTATTATTTTAATACATATTTTAAGTTATCACAAGTTTAATTAATATCTTTACATTTCTGCGAAAAACCTAAGGACGGTGAATTTTTAACTCAAAATCCCTTCTAGACTATATGATTTGAAGTTCACAAATAGTGTTTTATAGCAACTTTATTGAGGCATAGTATTAACTTTTTATATTTTATTTTATATTTGGGGACCTTCTAAATGATACTCATGGGATGCAAGGACCATTCCCAACAATATTCAGTCAACTAAATCAGACCAGAAAATGCAGAGCCCTTTGGTGATCAGTAGCCTCCCTGGACCAATTCCTTTTTAAAACCCTCAAATTACAATATCATTATACCATCATGTTTTTTAGATTTCAATATATTTTCATGGTTTTATCTTTTTTTTTTTTACAAATCAAGTCACCCCTTGTATTCCCCTCTGCTTATGAACATTTTTGTTAGTTTTGGGGTCATTCTCTGCCATTCTTGGAGTTGTATCTGGACTGTGCTCAGAAGATCATCAGTGCTGTGAATGGAGCATAGGGAGCGTAGGGCTACCACACAAGAAAGCATGTGTTCCAGCTCTTTTTGCTATCTCCCTGGCTCTTAAATTAGTCCCTTTAGTAAGAATCTGTTGATTATAAATGCTCCTGATTTTGATTTATCTAAAGTTTTCATTCTTGTTTTTGAAAGATGGTCTTAATGACTTTTTTTCTCATCCTACTTAAATATAATTAAAAAAATAATTTTATGTCTTTTATTTTGCGATTGAAAAATTGTTGTCAATGCAAATTTTTTAAGAAAATTGGATTGTTTTTAAGTTGGTAAAAGAGTAAGTAGTTTTTAAATGAGTTTTCCTTGGTATTGACTACTAGAGGTGCTCCCATTCTTCTGGTGACCCAGTAGGTTAGTACTGATCTTTGGTGGTCTTCAGGGAGCTCTGCTATAGCCAACAATAGATAGAGCTTGCCATCCCTTGAGCTTTCAATGGGAAAAAGCTTTCCTTTCAGGCTGAGTGTTTTCAGATATTCTATATTATCACTTATCATATTAAATATTTATTAATCTAAGAAACTTTTGTTTTTTGAGAGGTGGAGTGATAGTACAGTGGGGAGGGTTTTATTTCATATATAGCCAATGACAATTGACCACACACACGTATGTTCCTCCAAACACTACTAGAAGTGACCCTTGAGCACAAAGCCAGGAGTAAGCCCTGAGCACCACTTGATGTGGGCTACCCCCCAAAACATGAAAATATAAAACTGTTTTCTTCTCTTTTACTAATATTAAGGGGTTTGTTCCTTTCATTTTAGTGTTCAGCATTTTTCTTATATGTTACATGTGGTTTTTCTCATTAACTTATCCCTATTTGTAATTCATTTAAATTAGGTAGTTTGAGGATTAGTGATTTCCACCAATTTTGCTTTTTCCTAATCTTCCATTAATTTTTCTAAAATTGTGATTAAATATATTTTACAATGTGCCTCAACTTTGTTTTTAAACTTCTCCTCACTTTTTGTACTTTCTCATTCATGGTATATCTTTAGATTCTAATTTTTCTCAGTTCTGTCACTATGGTCTAAAAATCTTTCATTGATTTTATAGTTTTAAAGTGATTATTTTTATTTATAGAATGTTCATGCTCTTTTTTTACATGTCATGCTAATGTATGTTGTTTTATTTTTCTATTAAGTGCATTCTTTAAATTATCTATGTGAAATATATTACATGTTAATATATATTACATGACATCATTAATATATCTTTACCAATACCCTTTTGAATTTAGTTATGTTGTTTTATTTTTGATTGATTGAGATAGTTTCTTGTGTTTAGTGATTTAAAAAATTCAAACTCACATTGTATGGAACTTTATCAATGGGAAGATGTTGAGGCATGGATGTTAAGTGTATTCCCTTTTGACAAGCACAATCATCTGAAACTATGATAACCTCAATGGTTGATATTTTTTGTTAAAGAATTGTGAATTCAGATTTCAAACCCACATAAATGCACCTCTGGTTGGTAATTACTTAAAATAGGTGCTAAGGATGGATCTTAGTGAAAGAGTGAATGCCCCTAATATGTGGATCCTGAGTTTGATCCCTGGTACCAGCCAAGAAAAAAAGTGTTTTAAAGATATTTTGGAGGTAGACTTTTTCTTCTTCTCTTTATTGTAGCACTCAAAGCCAATACACATTTTGCTTTCTCCCTTTGCTAAACAGATTCCTGGCCCCTCTACTACTAATTCATGTAAATTCATCTACTAATTTCGTGTAGGTTTTTCAGTTTATTAGAAGGGAAGAATTTTGAATTCTCTCCTACCTTTTAGGCCTGCTGTTTTTAAGTCCCCATTTCATGAGAAAAGGCAAACACCTCAGGCAAAGTAATAGTGATCCCTGTAGGCTTGGTCTTATTATTCTGAATTCTAATAAATTCCTCCTGAGATAGACCTGGAATCTTCTCTATATGAAGTGACAACAAATTGTGTCCCTTTTTGATGTATTTGGAAACTATTTGCAATCTAGCACTGGAGCAAGTAGGAATTGACTGAAGACAACTAAGTAAATAAGAACAAAACTACAGTCCTGCCAGGAGTGATTCCATGTAATTCAAGGCCTAAAGGTTTGCCTGTGATGGGTGCCAGCATGTAGAAGGGGAAACAGAGAAGAGTTGGGATAGGGGTATGCAACAAGTTGCAGAAAAAGGAAAGAGGAGCAGGACTGTGGTAAGAGTGTATGGTAAAATCACAGACTAAACAAGAAGGTGCATATTCACTGAATTTAGAATAATGACAGTCAAAGCAAGAAGAAAGTCTGATCCCTCAGGGAGAGGAAAAGCACTCAGAAATTCTCATTGGGCTCACCCTTGCTGGTGAGACATCAGTACCTCAATATTGTTCTGTTTGAACAAACAACTAGACAAGACAGGACCGTTTACTAAACTACCTCTCATTGCTATAACCACATCCAGATTGACTTGTGACCTTGTGTTATACCTGCCTTTCCCCTACTTGGGTTCCCCACCCCTTAAGCTATTTTGGTATTCATTCTTACAGATACTGAAGTAAAGCATGATGCCAACTTATTTACTGTTTAGTAAAAATTTAGGAGAGGTGGTGGAGGTTAGAGTACCCACATAAGAATTGTTCCTGTCTTGAAACTACCTACTTCTTTTCCTTATCACAGAAGGGGTAGAGTACAACTCAAGCAGGGCTTTTATAAGATCTCTCACAAACCGATCTTCTTTTCAGCTGGGGGCAGGTAATCTGCATTGCCCCTGCCTCTTACTAAATGCAAAATGAATATAAAGGGAAAGAAAACATAGGTTTAGGTATAAACAAGAATTCTGGTCTGGAATGTGCTTTTACCAAGCCTCTAAGAACCTAGAAAGTGCCTTCCCTATAACTGGTAGAGATAAGAAATTATTAGGCCTTCTTTGATCCTGGATGTTAGAAAAAGAACTGCCAACAAAATATACAGAGTAAGCTCTTAGCTTCACTAGTGTAGCCCCAAAATAAGCAAAACCCCAAAATATTTAGAGCTAAGCTATAACTGCAGAGTCAGTGAAGTGTAGCTTGAGGCATACTATATATAATAGGTGGCTGGTATAGCTAGTTATATTCTCTCAAGTAGTGATAGTAGATATTCTTCAGGTTCTTCCAGGCAACCACAAGAAGGCTTGTGCCACTGTCTAACTACAATAATAACAGTCTCCTGATTTCCTATCTCTTCAGTCCCCACGACATAGTCAGGCCTTTTAAGGCACTATACTGCATATATTTCAGGACTCTACTCATCCCATGTTATAAAGTTTCAACCTTTGCATTAAGACTCCAGCATACCAGGCCAATACTCCAAGATAATACCTTGAAAAAATCAAATTACTCTCAAATCAGGACTAGGAAGTACAGGTATTTAATCTGTTCAATAAAAATAAACTACAGAGTTTAAAATGTAACAAGGGGAAAGAGGAATTCTCCCCAATAGCAAAGAAAGACAGAACCAAGTATAATAACTGAGGAAAACTAAATTAGTAGGTCAATATATAAACAAAATAATATTCAACAAGAATAGAGGAAATATGAGAACATAACAAATATAAAGCAGAGGTGAACATTGTAGGTATTACTTTCTCCAATTTAAACTTAACTACGCAGCAGTAATAATCAAAACAATATGTTTCAGGATCAGTAGTATGATTCTGGATAGTAAACATGGATGAATGAAATAGAATAAAAAAAAACTAAATAAATCCATACATATGTGGGCATTTACTTTATTACAAAATATTCAAGAACATAAGATGTAAAATAAAGTTTTATTTAAAAAATAGTTTGGGGAAAATTGAATGTCCACTTGTAAAAGAATGAAATTAGACTATCATCTCTTGTAATTTCTGCAAATTAATTTAAATGGATAAAAGACTTGAATGTAAGACCTGAAACCATGAAATATGTAAGCAAAACATTCTATATTATGAATGTCAGTGATGTCTTTGGGGATTTGACTCCAACAGCAAGGAAAACAAAATTGAACAATTAAAATAAAAAATGCACAATGAGCAATACACATATATGTCAATATTTGGGGGGGCCACACCCAGTGCCAGTCAGGGGTTATTCCTGGCTATGTGCTCAGAAATCGCTCCTGGCTTAGGGGACCTTATGGGATGCCAAGGGATCAAAGTACAGTCTGTCCTAGGTCAGTCATATGCAAGACAAACGCTCTACCGCTGAACCAACTCTCTGGCCTCAACATTTATGTCAATATTTTAAATGATTAGATCTTCACAATTTTAAACTTGTTTTGAGTAGTATTATTTCAAACAGTATAAGAATTTAATTATTGTTATAATTATTATCATTTTTGTTTTGGGGGCCACACCTGTCTATAGGCTCAAGGCTTTCTAGTACCTGGTTCTATGTTCAGGGATAACTCCTGGTAAGGTAGAGAGAAAATTGGGGTGTTGGGTACTGAACTCAGATCAGCTATATGCAAGACAAATACCTTATTCACTGTACAATTATTCTGACCTCATTTAGTAGTATTTTAAAATTGTGGCTTATTATTATTTTGTCATTAATCATATTAAATGTTTTACCATAAGATAGAAAGCTATTTTATATGCATTATTGCAGTATTTTCCTACTGAAAATACTATAACAAATTGCCCTACATGAATTTCTGATTTTGGAGAAGTCAAAAATTTTGAAATGAGTTTATGACTGCTTTTTTAAATATATAAAATCTTTAGTTAAGCACCGTGATGACAAGCATGATTTTAGTAGGGTTTTAGTCATAAACAGAACACTCCCCTTCTCCAGTGCAACATTCCCACCACCAATTCCTCCCTTCCCTCATTCTCAACTCTTGCCTGATTTTAGATAGGAATGCACTTCTCTCACACAATAAGATTGTCATGATAGTTGTTAGTGAATTTATTTCCCTAACTGCATCACTGCTCTTTGTGGTGAGCTTCATGCTGTGAGCTGGTCATTCTGGCCCTCATCTCTATTGTCTCTGGGCATTATTACAATAATGTCCTTAATTTTTCTTAGAACTTATAGATGAGTAAGACTATTCTGTGTCTATCTCTCTGACTTAATTCACTCAGCATAATAGATACCATGTACATCCACATATAGGAGCATTTCTTGACTTCATCTCTCATGACAGCTGCATTATATTCCATTGTGTTTATGACTGTTTAAATGTCTGCTACAATAATTAACACTTGATAGCATTGGTAATTATAATTTTTTATGTTTTTGTTGCCAAAATTGAAGTTTAGCATGCTATTGTTTTGTATTCCATATCTTTGAATAATAGAAAAATTATCTTGAAAAAGTTTGGGAATGTGTGTATTGAGGAGTTTGAGCCAAGTCTTGTTCTCCTTGGAGGTTACTTCTGGTTTTGTGTTCAGGAATTACTCTTAGTAGGTCTCAAGAGACTATCTGTAGCTCCCAACTTTTAAACCTGGGTCAACCTGGGTCACTTCCCTTGGATCTATCTCTGGCCCCAAGAATTTAATTTATTAACAGATTCTATCTTGTGTGTGTGTCCTTTGACTTTGTCTTTATATTTTGAAGTCTGCTGTGATGTCTCAAAGATTTTTGTATAAATAGATGTTTAGAATCACCAGCTTTACTGACATTTTTATACCCAAAAAAAGCTCAGATCTCTTTCACAGTTTTTGTTTTCAAATATAAATTATTCCGAAGGAAGGAAACTTTGATGTATTTGTTAACCACAGATCTAGAAAACATGGGAATCCTTTATCTTCTGAGACTCCATTTTTAATCTGCAAAGTGGAAGTTTTGACCCAGATGATCTAAAGGATTGCTTTTAGTTTGTTATTTCTGTGTTTTTAAGGTCTAAGTTTTACTATCACTGGTACTCTAACCCTATCAGATAATATTTTCTTAATACATTTATCCAGAAGAAAAGATCAAATTCTGACTATACCCGTATTACCAAATCTGCAAAATGTATTTATTTATAGTAGTTTACAAATTACTTCATAGACTTAGCTGAACAAATTTTAGTTTTATGATACAATGGGACAGAAGAACTTTCATGAACAAAGTCTTTCAGGACTCTCAATCTCCTCAACATGTGTAGCTTCTGACTGTGAAATCTCCTTGGAAGATGTATGGGCATCCTAGTATTGCAGGTTTCTCCAAAACTGAAAAGAAAAAATCTGAAAATTGAGCCTGTACTTAATTGTTGGCATTTAATACACCAACTGCCTGAAATAGATATCTTTTCCACCTGCAGATTAGGAATGTAAGGGTCAGATAACATAAATGTTTACCTAAATGTATTGGTATTAAACTGCTTTTGAACTTGAGCCATGTTAGATTCCTAGCTACAGACTAATATCTTAGTGTTTTTCAATAGACAATGACAAATAAAGAAAAATCAGACCACCAAGTTGAATTCTCATTTTGGATGAGTTTCTATTAAGTCAGTGACTTTCAATTATTTTTTTACCATGACCTTTACTAAGAAATATATGTATGCTATATCTCAACTCCTGTGTATATATACATTCACACATATATGTACCTATTTGTATATATGTAAAAGAAAATTTAATTATCAGGTCTTGTGTATTTCTTTTCTATTCCATTAAAATATCAGTTTCAGCTTTGGAAAATAGTTTTGGAAACAGTTTTGGAAAATATTATGGCTCATAATAGTCAATAGGTTGTGACTAAGGTGGTATTTGTTGTTCATTTGCTGTGCTTCACCTGGCAGCACTCAAGGGCTACTTCTGGCTCAGCACTCAGAAATGACTCCTGTCAGGCTCAAGGAACATTATGGTATGCTGGGATAGAACTCAGATCAGCTGCATGCAAGGCAAATGCCCTACCTGTTGTGCTATTGCTTCAGTCCTATGTGTTTTTTTTTAATACATTGTTAAGAAATTTTTCTTCTCTTACTCTTAGAAGAGCTGCCCTTAAAAGCCATGCTACTTTACTACAGAAGGTAGTAAGTCTGATCAAGTGATAACGGGAACAGGAATCCAGAAAATACACTACTAAATAAGATTTGTGCTTGTGTATAGAATTATGACTGCCCATCTTTTCTTTATTCAACAGAGGTCATTTTAAAACTGGTGGTAGCCCTCGCTTCTTATTTCAAACGTCTCCTTTTTATACATGATTACTTAATATTTCATATCTGTGAATCCATATTGATTATTAATTTTATAAATTCACTCAAATTTTCTCTGATTGGTACTAATATAGCCACTTAGAACTAGTTTAATCTATCACTTCAGAATCCTCTCCAAGAACATACATTGTGTAGGTCTAGTCAGATAACCTTGGCTTTCTAATAAGTACCAATGTCTGCAGAATTCTGATATACCTGTACCCATTAAATCCTGTATTTCTCTATTGTTCTGACATAAAATGAAAGGATAAAATGGTAAAAAAAAAAAACCATAGTTGATCCAAATTCTATTCCTGGTACCCCATGTGGTTGCCCAAGCCTGCCAGGAGTAATCCATGAGAGACAAGAATAAATCTGGGGCTAGGTATGGCCCTAACACAAAAACAAATAAACAAAATAATTAAGGATTAAATAGGAAAATATGGAGTCAGGAAATTGAAAGAAAGTTGCATTTTAGTTAAATGGATTTCATTTTCATGTTGAACTGGGTATATAAACCAAATGGTGCATATAGTTCTTTTGCTGGTGGGTTGTAAAATGTCTGGGCACCAGGCCATATTAATTCCATGCTTGCAGCTTTAAAGAATACACCCAAGAATGTATTGGCAGGAACCACACCTGCCATAGTTCAATAGAGTCCTTTCCAGTCATGTCATTGGATATCTTTTCCAGACGTTTTGCTCCAAATCTTGCCCTTAAAGGAAAGGTCTGGGTCAGTTTTCCTCCAAGCTTCTCACCAACTTACATAATTCTGTATTTCTCTGTTGAGGGAATAAGAATAAGTTTATATCAATCACTATGGTTAGCCAATGGAAGAGCAGGGTCTGATTAGAAAGGGCAGAATGTTAACATATTATACGTATTCCTTCAAGTTCTTAGTTCTTTTGGATAGAAAATAAGGTTTTTTTTTATTATAGGACCTTTTGGAAAGCACTAAGTGAGTTTCTAGTGTTCTTTAAATAACCGTCTTCTACTGTTTGATGAGCATTAATCTGGACAATCATGCTGCAGGTAGAAACGTAGATTTCCACAGTGACTTTATTTACCCCTTAACAGCTGTCATCTCTTGCCCAAATCACTCATGTAGGCTAATTAGTTTTATTTTTCCTACCATCAGATAGCCAACAAATGTTGAACCACTTCTGCTATTTTAGGTTTATGGTAGGTATTAAACATTGCTGCATTGTAGGAACTTGTATGTTTGTTTTAGAAAACCTGTATGTTGGTTTATGATGGCTTAGAGCTAGTATAATCCTAGGACAAAGTATGACCCTCTTTTCTGTGTGTTCCTGACCAAATTATTTAACGTTTATAGGTTGATGCTTGCTTATCTATAGTACAGTTTTTCTCATAATAAGACCAAACTTCTAATGAGATGGTAGAAAGATAGTTGCTTAACAGAATATAGATACCCCTCTCAGTCACCCAGAGTTCCTGGTTGTTTCTTGTCCTCTGAGTCTCTTTGAGGAAATTATTTTCTTCAGATTATTTGTAGATTAATTTTCCTTGTGCTGTCGATTATTTTCCCTGATTCCTACATATCCTCCTAGTGTCCTTGCCTCTTGCTATTTCAGGCCCTTTTCTCTATGCCTCCTGAGACTATAAGAGGGCACCATTCCTCAGATATACCCTAAGAGTCAAATTTAAAGTGTTTGCACTTGAACCTTCTATCTCTTTTTTCTTTCAGATTAATAAAGACAGAATCACCTATCTATGAAAGGGAACCTCATTCAACTATGTAATTAATTCTCTTGAGCCTTCCTATCACTGCACTCTAAGTGTATTTACTTTTGTATATCATTAATATTTCATTTCACTAGTCATTCAATCTTGGCTATGCCTTCTGATCCTTTGGGAACATCTATGTTTTCTGTCTTAAATTCAAATGCTCCCCTTGATATCGTGACTCTCCACTTGTAATAGTCAGTTCTTAGCTTCATGTCGTGAATAAAAGGGCAAAAAGCTCTTATTGCCCTCTGAGAAGTTGATCATGGTAGAGATAAATGTATGTGACAAAAAGTCTGGACTTAGTCAGTTGTACATTTTTACATATGCAACAGTACATATGCATTAAAGTCAAGTTAAAGACAACACATTCCTGAACTCAGAAACAGGAATCATTAGACTTTCTTCTTCAAATTTTCCAGTAGCACATATGGGTGAAGGTAAGAGTCCTCCATACTAAAGCCATCTCTTGAGGCCTAATTGATAATGAAGCAGGTAAGGTGCCTAGCTTATATACAGCCAACCCAGGTTTGATCCCCAGCACCATTCTATGGTCTTCTAGCCCATAGAAGTGATCCCTGAGTGTAGAACCAGGAATAATCCCTGAGCAATGTTGGATGCAACTCAAAATCCATAATAAATAAATAAAATTAAAAATAAAAGCCAGCTCACTCCAGCTGCAGCCTCAAAATAGTTTTCCTCACCTTCTAGCATAATATATTGTTTCTCTGAAATAACACTTTTTAACAGACAATTTACTTACCATGGCTTTATTCTAAGGGTACATTTCAGTGGTTTTTAATATTCACAGTTGTAAAGTCATCACCACTACAATTTTAGGACACTTGTTTCCCCTCAAAAGAAACCCTACACCTATTTGCAGTCACTTCCCAATTCTCTTTCTTCCTAACCCTGCCCCTGGCTACCACTAACCTACTTTCTATTGTTATAAATGTGATCATAAATGTGATCATTCTAGATAGTTATATATAATTGGAATTGTGTTCCTTGTAGCCTTTTATGTTTGAATTCTTTAACTTAGCATATTTTCAAGGTTTATCTGTGTAGCTTTTTCAATAGGTTAATAGGCTATATGGATTTAACCATATTTACCATTTGTTTGGGGGAATTTAAGTTTTTTCCACTATGAGAGAATTATTAGTAATTTTGTGTAACATTTGCTTATACAAATTCTTTGTGTAAATATATATTCTTTACTTGCCTTGTGTTATCTGTGACTTAGGAATATAACTTCTGGGTCATAGGTTCACTCTATAGACAATGTTCTATGGAATAGCTAAACAATTTAATAAAGTCATTGAATCATTTTCATTCCCATTAGTAGTGATTATGAAGTTTCCATTTTTTCATGTCTTGTTCAACATTTGTTATTTTTAATATACCAACCCTAGTATCTCACTGTGATTTTGATTTCTTTAAAAGATAATGATATTGAACATCAATTTATTAGATTTTGGCATTTGCATATCTTTCTTTGAGAAATGTTGATCCTGTCCTTTATACATTTAAAAACTGGGATATTGGCTTTATTCTAGAAGTTTTTGTTTGTTTTGGGGGCTATAGTCAGCAGTGTTTATGGATTATTTCTATCTCTAAACTCAGGAATCACTTCTGGAAATGCTCTGAGTACCATGTAGGTAGGATAATAGAGAGGTAGCATAGGTCAGTTCATAAAAGGCAAGTGCATTTATCCACTTTACTACCTTCCTATCCCTTATTCTTGAATTGTAAATTACATATATGTCACTATAGGTTTATTATAGTATATATAAGTTGCAAGTATTTTATGCTATACTATGGATCTTATAATTTTTACTCTTGGGGCTGGGAGCAATATGATATACTGGGAGGGTTGCTTACTTTGCATGAGATCAACCAGGGTTCAATCCCTAGAATCCCATATGATCCCTTGATCTCTGTCAAGAGTGATTCCTGGGTGCAAGCTAGGAATAAGCCCTAAACACTGCAGCGTGTGGCCAAAAACAAACAAACAAACAAAAGTCTCCTTTAGATGAGCTTATTACTAAGTTGAATATTCCTGGATCTTCAGGGTTTTTTTTTTCATATTATTTAGCAAAATTTTATCTAGAGTGATTTGGAACCTATGGATCAATTCTACCCTTGAATTGGTCCTAAAAGAAGATAGATGTCCTTTAAGTAAAAACTAGAGGAAATTTCTGAGGTGTTGAGGGTTTGAGATTTTTGATATGGAGAGTCTGGGAATATAAATCTATTTGAACAGTAGACTGAGGAGCTTTGTCAAAACTGGTTGCAGTTTTTCTCTTTACATACTCCCAATTCTCCTTTGTATTATCTAAGTGACTTTCTTGCCATAATTTTTTTTCTGTATCTTGCTCTGAAGCACCCCTCTCAGAAAGTAGCTGAACCATAGGTTCTTACTCCCAGTCATGAACTTTCCCCATTTTACTGTTAGACCTTGGCACTTAGATTTGTACAACTTGGTTATAGGTAAGTGCTGCTCATATATTTATTTACTCAATACAATGCCTTCTTTTCCAGATCCAAGGAATATGTTCATCTAGCTTGAACAAAGTTTTATAAGTACATAGAACTACAAATGGTAAACAATAACAATACCAGTAATGATCTACTCAGTCATTGTCTACTGAGAACAGTGATTTTTCTCAGAGGTGATTAATGAGCATACTCGAAGGGTAAAGAGAATTTAACCACATTATCTTGCTTTGTACAAAAATGCATAATTGGTTCAAAGCTCCAGTGCTTTCTGAGGGGTCCATGAAGCCTCTCTCTCACTTTTAGTTTGCTTTAGCTTCCTTGTAACTGATAGCATGGTAGATGGAGTTTTGGGACTCCGAAAAAAGGTCTGATTTATTTAAATAGATTCAAATGTGCCAAGCTGCTCTTTTGATGTTTGCTCTGAAGGGCCATTACAAATCTGCTGTTTTCTGCTTGCCTTTTATTTTAAGTCCAATTAAGTGAATGGCCACAAATAGCTCTGACCTTAAAGTCTAATTGAAGGTGAGATGTGAGAACTGGCTTAGGAAACATATGTTTTGGCATGTTAATGCTCTGCAAGTCACACACTTGTGGAAATAAATAGAACAGGACAAAACAGTTGTGCTTTAGGAGGAAGAATTTGAGGAGCCTGGAAAATATCACAAGCTTACCTGATAGATACTGATAAACTGTGCTAGAAATTAATATGACTTTATCTCATTTCTCTGTCGCTCTGGGAAATAAGCTCCAATGAGTATTATTTAGTGATGTTTAATCCATAATCACCTTGGATTGGAATATTCACTGTGTCTCACCACTGAGAAATGCTTTCTTTCTCTCAGCAAACTCACAGTACATATGTTTTAATGTATTTTTAGTAAAACAATGGTTAGAGTACCATGCTACCAGTTCAGTTTACTTTCTTACAAGCATGTAGCTCAGAATAAACCTATAGTTAAATAGCTTTCTTTAAAAAACTATGTCAATAAGAATCTTCTTGTTAAAATTCTTAGATGTCCTAAAATTTTAGTGGCTAGGTGTTTAAAGAGTTCTTTTACCCATCTCCACAAAAGCAATATTAAGGATTGTATGATGTGTTATTGAACTGTTCTCCTTGCCTTTCAACTTTCCTAGCCAGTCCACAAGAAAAATAATCAATTGATATAATAACTATCTGGATTGCCATTATGAAATACTTGCTTCTATAAACCAATTTAAATACTTTTATTCTTACTACCTTATTAAATGGTCCAAGACTCTTCGCTCTATGTATGAACTTATCTGTTCCCAATTTTCTACATCAAGAAACAAAAGGCTTTTCTCTTGTCCCATGGGATAGTCTGATAATTAATGAAATTATCAGAATGGATCACTGTCTGAGCCCTTGTTTGAGTGAAACTGTAGATAAAAAGGGACAGTAGATAATACTTAAGGAAAAATAGGAAATTTTATCATAATTATCTCAGGCACATTTTAGTAAATAACTGAATTAATTTTTTTATAGAAGTAATTTCTATCAGGTAAACATTCTGAAAATCTTCATTAATCACTTTCAGGCAACTTATATTTGGGCCTATACATCACTTTCTGGTGATCTGTATTTGAGCCTATTACAATGCTAGAAATTTCCATTTTTCCAGAATACCATAGCCAGGTGTACAAACCAGATATGAGATCCTTAGTGACTTTTTCTAAAATAGAATATTTATCTGGATGTTCTAAGTGAGTCAAGTGGTTCTAGGGATCAAACTCAGGGACTTATTTAACATAACTCCTTTAACTTTAACTTTACTCTTTAACTTTAACAATATATAATTTGACCAGTCAAATAAATGCCTAAAGATCAAGGTCTTAAGTTTCAGGCTCTTAATAATACTACAGCTTCTGTAGACTCTTTCTTTTTAGAGTCTGTTTGCATTTATCATAAGCAGCATACAAATAAATTAAGTTGCCTGAATTTTCAACCTGTAAGTAAATCAGAAGCAGTAAATGTGATGTAGATAATATAGAGTATACAGGGTAGAGTTATGAGCAGGGAAAGAGTCCTTTGAGAACACTGATTTGCAGTTCTTATGACATATCCAGACTTCAGAGTTCTGTAGATATAGGATATGATAAACAAAGGAATCTATGGAAATATGAAACCATCTTCTCTGGATCAGCAAATACAATGCCTATCATAACTTATAACTTTTGTGTGCAATATATGCTCCAAGCACATGTATGCCATGTACCTCTGGACATGCTCCTCTTCAAATTACATATGCAGCATATATGCAGTAGCCCAGCATTCATATTAGAAAAAAACATCCAGTGTTAACAAGCACCAAAACTACAAATCTAAATAAAATGTGTCTCTGGGATAAACATAAATTAACAAAGGATAATACTTCAACTAGTCATGGCTCCTATGCTTATGAAAATAACATAGTAGTTAATGTTGATCATAACCCAGAGAGTGAGAATATGATTCATGTTTTGTGTTTATGCTAATTATAATGGGCCTATTAAGAAGGCTGTAGAGAGTAATTGAAATAACTCACATGTTCACATAACTGATGTCATGATGCAGATAGTGACAATGGTCTTATGGATTAGATGATAACCACAGGTATAGTGAGAAGTGGTCAGTTCCCAACAGATCTTAAGGGAAAAAGAGTTAATTCATTTGTCCATGGAATATATGCAGTATGCAATAGAAAGAATGACCCCCAAATTTGGCTTTAGTAAATGGAAGGCTTAATTGCCATTAGTTAAGATAAGAAAGACTTAAAGAAGAATGGATATCAGCAAGGAAATTAAAGTTAAATTTTTGATTTACATTTGAAAACTGGATGATTCAGTTAAACATAAATGTGAGGGGCTAGAGTGATACCACATCAGTAGTGTGTTTGCCTTGCATGCAGTTGACCCAGGACAGACCCAGGTTTGATCTCTGACATTCCATATGGTCCCCTGAACCTGCCAGAAGTGATTTCTGAGTGCAGATCCAAGAGTAATCCCTGTGTACTTCCGGCTCCAAAACCAAATATAAATGTTATATATAATCAGATATTTGGAATGAAAATAGAATTCAGACCATCAAATGAAGTTCAGAAATTATGAAACACTATAATGTATAATAAATGTTTACAGCATTGAGATGGAAGGAAAATGAGGTTGAGAATGAAAAATGGCAGATAATGGAAATAAGAGGGAAACCTGGACAATGGGGAAGCCAGAGGAACTAAGGTACGAGGGAAATAGAGAATTGGACATCAAATTTAGCAATGAAGCGATTACTATTGACTCAAGAAGACCAATGTTGGTAGAGTGGATGGCCAGGCAAAGTGAACATTTAGATTGAAGAAGTAAGGGAATGAGAATTAAAAACACACAACAGGAGGAATATAAGATCCATAGATTTTTTTTAAGTGTGACAAATAAGAGCACTTGCACTATGATTGAATTGGCACATTAAAGTGGAAATATTCAATGATCCATTAGAGGGGAGAATTGCTAGAGCAATGCCCTTGAGAAGTTCTTGGGAAAAAGAGGAAATGATGGACACAAATAGAAGGACTGACTTGGAAGAGCAACACTGAGCACACAGTGAAGCAAGATAATTGATAGCAGCTGGAAATGGGTTAGACTATGTTGGAGGAATGTGTGGAAGTTCTGTTGTTGTTTTTTTTATTCTCAATAAAACAAGAAGCAACAGCTTAGCAAAATTTGATTGAAAAATGATTTGATCAGTATTAAATAATCTGGGTTTCTTTCAACAAAATTAAGTTGTATGACTCAGGTTGAACTACAAAAACTACATGTACTGCATGCAAAGATAAGAAGAGTGATAAATATTAGTTTATTTTTTATAAAAAATAACATTTTAAAATAATAAAGGGATATACTTGGACATATATATATATATATATATATATATATATATATATGGGGAGTCCATTGGGCATAAAGAGTACCTTTCTAATTAACTTCTCCAAGATAACCAATTACGCAAAATCATGGCTTAAAGTAGAAATAGAGATATCAGTGAAATACATAAGCTTCATCAGGGCCAGAATTAATTTTGTTTTTACACGAGTCCCTGAATGCCTAAAAATGTGAATGAGAATTAATTGCTACTTAATAAAATAATTATTAAATAAATGATGTCAAATCAGGGATGGCAAGAGTATTTTCTCATAAAAGGATAGTTACCGGGGGCCGGGTGGTGGTGCTGCAGGTAAGGTGCCTGCCTTACCGCGCTAGTCTTGGACGGACCACGGTTCGATCCCCCGGTTCCCATATGGTCCCCCGTGCCTGCCAGGAGCGACTTCTGAGCTCATAGCCAGGAGTAACCCCTGAGCGTCACGTGGTGTGGCCCAAAAACCAAAAAAAAAAAAAAAAAAAGGATAGTTACCAATAATTTTAAGTGATCTCCTTCTACAGTCTCAATTTCTTTTCATTCCACTGAGAGTATCCATGTGGCTATATAGCTGCCTTTTTATTCCCAATACTATCCTTGAGAGCTCACAAACATTATCCTATACTTTTATAGAATAGTTTCAGAAACCTATAATCTATCAACTCTCTTTGCACTTGGAAAGCTGGCAGAATCTCTTCAGAATGAAAATATGCTCCCTGATCTTATCTGATTCAATTTTATTATTAAATGGTTATAGAGATTATAGAATGTAATGGGTAGAAAGTCGGACACCATCTGTTGGTGAGCTTGGACACCTACACTGCAACACTAGATATGATTTGAGGCATTTCAAAACAAGATTTCCTGGTATTTAAATTATGCCAGTTTATTACCATGTGGCAGCAAAATACAAATCAGAAGCTAAATAAAAGCATTCTGCTTTGTATTCAAGGTCTAGGTTCCTGTTTATTGTTGTCTTTTGTTTGTTCTTTTCTGTAAATAATAGGATCTCAAAGTCAGCTAATTATTCTTTATTTCTCTTTGCTTGCCAAGATTAGTTTCTTCACACAAATCAATAAACTACATACTGATTTCTATGTACTCTGATGCAAAGTAGCTGTGCAGGCACTTTTTGCAGTTTATCCAGAAACCTCAGAGGAAAGGTGCATTGCAGTATATGGTAAGCTATTGAATCAAAGAAAACATAGATTTTTAGCATAATAAAACAAAAGGATAGAATTTGTACCAGCATATTTGATTAGCAGAAATTATTAATAGATGTCAATGATTTATAAGGATTAAAATAGATTTCTCAATGTATTGGAGTTTTATTTAAGGCAAATTATCTTTTCCTTTAAAAACATAAAGATCAGAGACCAAGTAAATGACAGCAAAGCACTTTGTATATATGAGATCCTGGGTTTGATACACAGTTAATAAAACAGAAAAAAATCAAACAAGTGAAACCAAGTTTAATCTTTTTGGATCTCTGCCATATACAACCCAGTCCCAGGAATGACTTTAATATGTTCATTCTCCTCTGTTCAATATAAGTTAACCATATTATTTTGTTCCTTTGCATCATAGAACATTTATTTTCTATATTTTCTATATAATATATGCCATATTCTATTTGGTTTTATTCAAAAAATCTAATGAAATAAGGAATGAATAAGAAGTCCACATAAAATAAACCCAATGACAAAGTAGAGAACAGCCATATGACCCCTGTCAACAGATTCCTTATGGTTGCTCTTTTATTTCATATTTCAGAAAAGAACACTTGTACTTTGTAGTTGAGTACAGGGTGATATGAATTGATAAACTTATTTCAGGAATAATATTCTATGTAATTTCTATTTCAAGTCAAAATGTTGGGATGTTCTTTTTATTTTTGTTTTCATACTGTATGAAGTATTTCTTCCTAGTTGGCATTGAAAAGATTTAATAGTGAACTTCCTTACTTTTTCTCTCTTTATGTATAAATCAGTGTTTCGATCTGAAAGCCATATGACTCCCTGTGGGCCATATAGAATATTCCAAAAAGGCCACAGTCATGGTTTAGGGGAACATAGCATGAGACTAGGGAGTCAATTGGTTGAACAAAGTGGGCCATAGGAAAAGAACAAGATTGGAAAGGACTATGGTTGAAAGGTTTATAAACAATGGTTTAGAATATTAACAATATCTTTACTGGATTGTATGTGATTTTAAGAGTAGAAAATATGGTTTATTAGAAAACTTGATTTATTTCTCTGCTTTATTTCTGTGCTTTACCTTTCCCTCAATATATATATAAACTACAAAGATGTTTTTGTTTTGCATTTATTTGCTAACAAATATATACAACGAATTCTACATTCTTTGGTTAGCATAATTTAAAGAAACAAAAATGGAATAAAAAAGAAGAAACAAGATAAAAAATAAATGACTTGAAATTTATGAATCAATTTAGTATTTGCAATCTCCAATATAAATTTTTTTGAGCTTTGCAAATTTTTTTTATTTTTATTTTTTTTAATTTTTATTGTGACTGAAGTTCATTACACAGAATTATTTACGGTACATAGTGACAATGAGTGAAGGGTATAAATTTTTTATCTAACTAACCCACTGAATTTCTTCCACATCTCTCAAATTTATCAAACCTGTGTGTGCTAATAATGGCAAGACAGCACTTAGCTCATGAGTATAAAAATAAATAATAAATGATTCTTAACTTTAAAGAATTACAATCTTTAAAGGAGTGATAATACAGTGGGTAGTACACTTGCTTTGCACACAGCTGAATTGTGTTAGATTCCCAGATCCCACTATGATCCCCTGAGCTCCTGTAAGAGTGATTCCTGAGCACAGAACCAAGAGTAAGTCCTAAACTTTTAGGGGTGTAGCTCCCCTATGCTGAGCGAAATAAGTCAGAGGAGGAGAGATAGACATAGAATAGTCTCACTCATCTATGGGTTTTAAGAAAAATTAAAGACATTACTATAATAATTATATAATTAATATACTAACTATATTGTTATAGTTAAGGGCTGGAAGCATCAGCTCACAATTTGAAGCTAATCACAAAGAGTGGTGAACGCTGTTAGGCAAATAACTACACTAACAACTAGCATGACAATGATAAAGAATAAAAGAAGCAAAATATTTAAAAGAAGAGCCAGAAAGATAGCTCAACAGACTGAGCACATACCTTGTTACGGCAAACTTAGGTTCAATCCATAGTACTTTATGGTTCTCTAAGCTGCGCTGCTGGTGTAGTGGTATCATGCAAGTTTCCCACAAGGTTGCCCAAGCGTCACTGGGAGTCCAGGAGTCTCACATGTGTAGTCCTAAAAGAAAAGAAATAGAATATTTGAAAAATAAAAATATAATATTTTAATTTTTGTATGATGACTACCATATGAGAAATATAGGATTCTTTTCTTCTTGGATACCCTTTTAAAATAAATTACCAGTAATTAAGTGAATCACCATGAGATGCAGAGTGTTTATTAATGACTTAAGTCATACAATGTAAAACACCTTTCACCAGTGCACATTTTTCCCACCAATGTCCCCAGTTTCCCTTCTGCCCTCTCCTCTGCCTACCTCTGTGTCAGACATTTTTCTTCTCTATCTTTTTTACTTCCTTTTAGACACTATAGTTTGCAATATTGTTGCTGAAGAGCTATCATACATATCATTTTGTCTCCTTTTAGCACACAGTTCTTGTCCAGAGTGATAATTTCCAACTATCATTGTCATAGTGGTATTCCTCTGCCCTAACTGTAATTTCCTTTATTCTTATCATGAATGGTTTTCCTACCCCTTAATTTTATTGTCTATGGATATTAATACCATACTATCTTTATTTTTGTATTGAAATTACTTTGGAATTGTTTTACTTTTTTCTTCTGATATTATAAAGACTCCTTTGTAGTAGGATTACCCATTTGTTTATGAATTAAAGCATTAAATATTTTAATTATTAGCTATGTATATGCCAAACACTCACAAAGCTGAGGAATCAAGATTTTATGAGAACTTTTTGAATTCTAAAGCAAGATACCAGTGCCCTGCCTCTCATTATTGTGATCAATGTACAATGGAAGTATATGGAGGTATATGTAGGTCAAGGCTATTTATGGAATTGTAACTACACATTTGAGATCTTAAGACCTGAAAGCAAATAATTTAAAAAAAAAATTTAGACTCATATTTGAAGGCTCTGAATCAGGTAGCATTTACTTTAATAAATTTTCCATGGTTTATAACATGGTTCTCAGCACAGTAAACTAATAAACCTGCGATTCTCTCTCAGCAGTGGCCTTATATCTTCCAAACTTATTATAACTTGTATTATTCATACAAAGCCAATTAGGAATCATTAAAACACAATGATCACTACATCTCTAAAACTGAAATAAGCGCTCAAATCAGAGAATCACTTATTATCCCCCAGTAGACAAGTAAATAGAAAAAATTATAATAATCAGGTTGTCAGTCTATTAAATTCTGATGAAAAATTAAGCCATCAAGTTGACTGATTTGACCAGTAGATTTGTCAGTGTAAAAATAAGAAAATAGAAAGTCAGATTACATTATCATGATTGACTCATGACGTTTTGCTTTTCTAAAATGCTTGACAATTTCATCACAGCAGGAGCAATTTTACTGAGGAAAGAGAACACTCACTGTACTTTGCAGAACATATCTTTCACATTGTGCTACTTCTACTATTTTCTCCACTTCTTCACTTGACCACCTATTAACACTGTATCTTCAAAGTTACTCCTAAGACTCTATGACTAGAATTTGGTGAATTTCTATACACATCATGTTCATATTACATATAGGCCTATGGGTTTTGTTCAAAGGAGGGTTTATCAGCATACCATGATAGGTGCTGTAATAGAAGTTTGTAGAGATCCTATGGGAACTTAAAGCAGAAGAAACCTACTACAGACCAAATACTGGTAAGCATTATATAGCTATTCACTCATGTCATCCATAATAATCCCTATTATATATGAACTGAAGATTTAAGAATTTACTTGGAGTTATAAATTGTGTAAGAGGCAGAGAAAAGATTTAAGTCCAAACTATTTGAGTCCAGAGCTTAGGTTCTTAACTGCACAACTCTCTTTCCCACCTCTTTAAATTTTCCCTTATGAAATATATCCTGAAAATATGTTATATTAAATTGGGCTCAGCTTTAGAAATAGAAAACTTTATACTCTTTTAAAGAGAGAATCCTTGAATGTAGCAGTAGGATGTTTAAAAGTCACTAGAGCTCTAGGAGGAGGAGGTGGAGGCTCTGTTCAGGAATTACTATAAGAATCATACTGTTGTGTTGAACTGCTGCTTCTGCTCAATAACAATGGTGAGGAATCAAGAAGATTTTATGAGAACTCTTGGAATTCTAGAACAATATACCAGTGTCCTGCCTCTCATTATTGTAATCATTTACTAAACACCACAATTAATTATATAAAACATCCTCCAAATATATAGGAGAAAGAGAATTAGCAGAAGCATAGCTTCTATCCACAGTTATAAAAACAACATTCTCGGTGACAGAGTAAGGGAAAGGATAAACTTAAGACTAATTAGAGAGGTTCTACATCTCTAATATAAAATAATACTCTACAATCTAGCTGCAAGAAGCAGACATGTGATTATTAGGAATTCAGATAGGAAAGGAAGAAGTCAAGCTCTCACTGTTTGCAGATGACACTATGCTATACTTAGACTCTACCAAAAAACTTCTAAAAAACAATAGATTCATATAGCAATCTGGTAGGCTACAAAATTAACACACAAAAATCAATGGCCTTTTTATACACCAATAATGATAGGGAAGAAATGGATATTAAGAAAACAACCCCATTCACATTAATGTCACACAAACTCAAATATCTTGGAGTCAACTTGACCAAAGACATGAGGGACCTATACAAAGAAAACTATAAAACTGTGCTCCAAGAAATAAGAGAGGACACACAAAAATATAAACACATACCCTGCTCATGGGTTGGCAGGATTAACATCATTAAAATGGCAATACTCCCCCAAAGCATTGTACAGATTTAATGTGATCCCTCTAAAGATACCCATAACATTCTTCAAAAAAATGGATCAAATACTTCTGAGATTCATTTGGAACAATAAACACACTTGAATAGCTAAAGCAATCCTTGGGGAAAAGAATATGGGAGGCATTACTTTCCCCAACTTTAAACTGTATTACAAACCAATAGTTATCAAAACAGCATGGTTTTGGAATAAAGACAGACCCTCAGATCTGTGGAATAGGCTTGAGTACTTAGAGAATGTTTCCCAGACATACAAGCACCTAATCTTTGATAAAGGAGCAAGAAGTCCTAAATGGAGCAAGGAAAGCCTCTTCAACAAGTGGTTTTAACACAACTGGCTAGCCACTTGCAAAAAAGTGAACTCAGACCCCCACCCAACATCATGTACAAAGGTAAAATCCAAATGGATTAAAGACCTAGATATCATACCTGAAACCATAAGGTATATAGAACAACATGTAGGTAAAACGCTCCATAATATTGAGACTAAAGGCATCTTTAAGGAGGAAACAGCACTCTCTAAACAAGTGGAAGCAGAGATAAACAGATGGGACTATATTAAGCCTAGAAGCTTCTGTACTTCAAAGGAAAAGGTGCCCAGGAGACAAGAGCCACCTACTGAGTGGGAGAAACTATTCACCCAATACCATCAGGTAAGGGGCTAAACATCCAAAATATACAAGGCACTGACAGAACTTTACAAGACAAAAACATCTGATCCCATTTAAAAAATGGGGAGAAAAAAGGAACAGACACTTTGTCAAAGAAGTAATACAAAGGGCTCAAAAGGCACATGAAAAAATGCTCCACATCACTAATCATCAGGGAGATGCAAATCAAAACAACTATAAGGTAACATCTCATGCCACAGAGACTGGCTCACATCACAAAGAATTAAAACAATCAGTGCTGGTGGGGATATGGAAAGAAAGAAACTCTTATTCACTGCTGGTTGGAATGCCATCTAGTCCAGCCCTTATGGAAAACAATATGGAGATTCCTCCAAAACCTGGAAATTGAGCTCCCATATGATCCAGCTATACCACTCCTAGGGATATACCCTAAGAACACAAAAATACAATATAAAAATCCCTTCCTCACACCTATATTCATTGCAGCATTATTTACAATAGCCAGACTCTGGAAACAACTAAGATGCCCTTCAACAGATGAATGGCTAAAGAAACTGTGGTACATATACACAATGGAATATTATGCAGCCATCAGGAGAGATGAAGTGATGAAATTTTCCAATGCATGGATGTACATGGAATCTTTTATGCTGAGTGAAATAAGCGAGAGGGAGAGAGATAGACACAGAATAGTCTCACTCATCTATGGGTTTTAAGAAAAATAAAAGACATTTTTGCAATACTCAGAGACAAAAGAGAGGAGAGCTGGAAGTTCCAGATCATGACATGAAGTTCACCACAGAGTGATGAGTGCAGTTAGAGAAATAAATACATTGAGAACTATCATAACAAAGTGAATGAATAAGGGAAGTAGAAAGCCTGTCTCGAGTACAGGTGGGAGGGTGTTGGCAGGAGGGTGATTTGGGACATTGGTGATGGAAATGTTGAACTGATGAAGGGGAGTATTCTTTACATGACTGAAACCCAACTACAGTCATATTTGTAATCAAGGTGTTTAAATAAAGATATTAATTTAAAAAATATTTCTCAATCTTTGTAGTTCAGCAAAGTGTTGTAGAAGAAAGGTAGACTAGATGCTGACTACCTTTCCCCACATCAATGGAAAGGAATCTCCAACTCAGATTGATGTGCCTTAGATCACACAATGAGAGGCTATACAAATTTATAAAATTTGTGTCTCTCAAAAACACTGTCTACGTTGTCCTGTCCATACCCTACCTGTAAAAGAGGCACTTACAGGCAAATGATGATGAGGAAACTGTTCCTGAATGAGTAGATTGTTTTCCTGGGAAAGCAGTGAGTGAGGCAGGACTGTTTGGAGTGTTTCAGTGTCTATGAGTAATCAGTGCAATAGTTTACCCTGTTGAGATAAGTAATAAAATTTCTCCCCTCTGCAATGTATTTTAAATAGCCAATATTGTGTAAGAAGTCAGAAATGTAGGTTTTCTTTTATTTGTTTTTATGATATACCTTCCTTGCATTCATGCTCAAATCTGATTTACTTAAAAATTTCTGTACATTTGCTGCCCAAATGCTTTGTTTTCTGAGACACTCAGAAGGTGATAGAGATGCAAGGTGATTTTAGCAGACATTGATGTTGGAATATTATGGGAATTATGGGAAACATTATCATTCAGTGAAAGAAAATAAAAATCCTAATTATTTGTTAATCCAGTCCTCATCCATATATTCCTATCTGGTACTCCACTTGGGTTTCTTAATGTACTTAACTATTTTTTATATTCCTACTATATTAATATTACCAAAATATACTTGATGGGCAGTAGTTGCAAAGAAAATCTTATTTTAAAGAGGTATTTAAGTAGGCTAATATTGTGCTTTATGGGTAAAATTAGTGATACTAAAGCAAGTGAAAACTAAAGTATAGTTGAACCTTAGAGGTTCATATATCACTGCTCACAGTAAGATAATTTAATTGATTTTTAGATGGAGGTAATCACATATTATATGAAGTTTATATTTAAAAATAAAAATGAAGTTTTTTCAGTCTGTATGCCCAATTGTATATGGAATGCACACACTATTTAGGGATGTCCATAGATTTTATTCATTATGTTTTTTTTTTCAGTGTTCTTAAATTTGTACTGCATCACTTAGGACTCTTCTGAATAAGTACAATCCCTATTCTTAAAAGCTTTATTGATTGTCAATATAGATAAAATTGAGGCTTTCAAAAATTCTGGGACTTGTGTATCTGAGAAATGAGATGAACTGCCCTTGGAGAGGATACCAGTTGTGTTAAGAGGTGGATAAGTAAAATGTGTTTGTGTCATCTGCCAGCTAAAGAGCTGTGGTCTGCAGATGCCCAAAGTTACCTTTAATCCTTTTACACAAGTCTCTTCTCCATTCATCCAGCATCTGTTAAGAAAAGAGAGGGTGTGAAAAAAAAAATAAGAGAGTGTGATATAAAGTGAATCTAGGCCTAAATACCACTTTTGGCGCCAGCAGAATCTGGGGACTTCCTTTGAAAGCTGTAACTTTGGAATTTTGGCATTTATTTTTTTATTCTTACATCAGACATTTGTCCTCATTTGACTGAAAATACAGAGAGAATTTTAAGACTAGCATAACAATTAGGAGCCTAGACTCTGCTACTAGATTGCTTTTGTAAGAATCTAGCTTGACTGCTTATTGTCTGTATGACTTTAAAGAAGTGGCATAACTTCTAGGCTTTTCAGTTTTCTCATCTGTAAATAGGCATAGTGATAATTCTTAAGATAATTGTAAGAATTAGATGAATAGATCTCTAACACACTATATTACTGCTAGCTATGACTGCTGCTGCTAGCTGTTACTGTTGCCATGGGGTCTCCATTTTCTTTCCATAACTGTGTGAGGTCAATCTCTATTAAGCACATAAGGGAAGTGAGACTTCGTGATGAACTTAAGCAATCTTCCCAAAGTGACATTGCTTAAAGGGGCTGGAATATTTCAACTGCTCAGGGGTGCATGGCAGGACTGTACAACATTAGGAAAAATGAACTCTTCAAAGAGAACTGGTATTTAATAAGGATAGTGTTTTTGGATCTTTAACAAATAAGAGGTGATGGAAGTAAATTTACTTTGTATGCTATAACTATAACTGTTAATACTATACTATCATGTTATCAAACTGCAATAAAAATAGAAATATAAATGGTCTTTGCATTTATCATGGTGACCACTTTGAGAGATTTAACCCTTGACAAGATAAGCCTATGTGTTCTCTATTCAGACATAAGTATTCTAGCTTTTTTCATTAGGATTGGCTGTTAGCCTTCATTTTGACTTTCTCCTTCACTTTGTCTCCATCCTCATTTTCTCATGCTTGATTTCTGTTAATACTTCCAATATTAAATCACTATTGCTGAGTCTTTATATATGCCAAGAAAATTCCCTAGCCTTTGAGTCCCTATCCTGGATTAACTCATCATTTTTACTGCTCTGTGTCCTTCGAGTTTCTCTTCTTCCTTTTCCTTATTTTTTTCATAGCAAGCAACTAACACTGATGTTTCATAACCAAATACCTATCAGGCAGTTATCAAATACCGGTAAGTATTTTAAGGTCAAATTATGTCTTTTTTGACAACTTTTTGACTAAGTCAAAAGTAGCTCATTGCATATTCTAATTTTGGCAAAGAAATTAGTTCTTTGAGAGAAGCAGCTGGTACTGAGAGTGAAACAAGACCAATGTGTCTTTGGAGAATATAAGGAAGAATTATAGTGCATGTTCTCAGAATTACCTCGCACAATCCAAGCCTCCCCCATTGCTTGATAAAGATACTCCCAGGATGGAAAGATGCCTTTTTTCACCACTATTTTCAATCTCAACTTCAAGACATATTGTGTGTTAAGTAACTATTACCCCACACTAGGTCTCTTACTCTGTTCCTCTACATCAGGGGTCCTCAAACTTTTTAAACAGGGGACCAGTTCACTGTCCCTCAGATCATTGGAGGCCAGACTATAGTAAAAACAAAAACTATGAACAGATTCCTATACAAACTGCATATATCTTATTTTTAAGTGAAGAAACAAAATGGGAACAAATACAGTATGTGGCCCGTGGGCCATAGATTGAGGACCACTGCTACATGAATCTAATGCTTGATGGGAGATTAGAAGTTACAGATCTGTGAAACTCTCATCTCTCTGTCAAAACCTGAGTATCCTTTCTCCCCACTTCTTACCTTTGTCACCCCCAAATTGTTTTCTCCCTTTTCCTTCTCCTCAACCTTAATTTAAGTAACTTAGAATGAAGTAAGTAGATCAATACTTATTAAAATTGAATGCATATTAGAATAACTTAAAAAATTTTAAATAAGTTCCTCCAGGTCCTAGACCATTAAAAATACTGAGTCAGTTATTCTGGAGTGAACCTGAGCAGAAAGTTCTCAGGTGCTTCTGTTTTGCAAATGAGTGTGACCTCCTGACACCTAGTTATAGGACTTTGACCAACACAATCTCTACTTCTGTTTCTTCAAACAAGTGTGATAATAGTGGTATATGGTTAGTGTCAAAATAGAAGTGTTACCAAGAATGCCAGTTTTGTGACTGACATTTTGAGCCAGTTCAAGCCACCTCCCCCTGTACCTCTGTACTTCCAAAGCCCCTGGCAGCCATATCCACAAACCAGAACCTTCCACCATGTCTGCACAAGTGATCAATGCCATAGACTCATGTAACTCAAAAGAGAGGCCCAATTAACAGGAAAAACACATGGATATACTGGCTTCGTAGCTGATCACACCAGAGCCCTTCAGAGGGCCCCTATGAACAATTAAAGATCCACAAATATGTGACTAATGTGGCCGCTTGAGTGGTCACATTACCCCATTATTTAAATTTTATTTGCCAATAATAATTCACAAAACATTAAGTAAATTTTTTCTACCTGCAAAGGGGCAGGTTTTGGGGAACTTCGAGAAACTGAGGACCAGTTTGGAGGGAATTTTACATTCATGGTGAAATAGTGAATGCCAGAAATAACTATTACTATGAATAACTCTATAAACCATAGTATGTAGTAAAAAGAAGTTTAATTTTGATAAAAGATTAAACTGTTAAAATTGATTATGGACCAAGAAAATTATTCATCATGAAAGCACTTGACAAGTGTTAACTATAAGAAGATGATCATTAGAGGGACCGCATTAAATCTGTATAATGCCTTGGGGAGTATTGCCATTTTGATGATGTTAATCCTGTCAATCCATGAGTAGGGTATGTGTTTACATTTCCACATGTCCTCTCTTATTTCTTGGAGCAGAGTTTTATAGTTTTCTTTCTATAGGTCCTTCACATTTTTAGTCAAGTTGAAACCAAGATATTTGAGTTTGTGTGGCACTATTGGGAATGGGATTGCTTTCTCTTTCTTTTTTTTATATTTTATTTTAACACCTTGATTACATACATGATTGTGTTTGGGTTTCAGTCTTGTAAAGAACACCACCCATCACCATTGTCCAAATCTCCCTCCTCCCCACCCACCCCACGCCTGTACTCTAGACAGGCTCTCCATTTCCCTCATACATTCTCATTATTAGGACAGTTCAAAATGTAGTTATTTCTCTAATTGAACTCATCACTCTTTGTGGTGAGTTTCATGAGGTGAGCTGGAACTTCCAGCTCTTTTCTCTTTTGTGTCTGAAAATTATTATTATTGCAAGAATGTCTTTCATTTTTCTTAAAACCCATAGATGAGTGAGACAATTCTGCGTTTTTCTCT